>JAPZDY010000015.1:3771268-3788587 GCA_029783645.1 Ctenochaetus hawaiiensis | reverse complement strand
AAAAAAAAAAAAAAAAAAAAAAAAAAAAATAGGCCATTATGACAGCCATATAAATGTGGCCACTTATTAAAATATATTAATGATCTAAACTGGCTAAAAAGTCGTAAACTAAAAGATTTAATGGCTGGAGTTTCCCTTCTTCTTTTATATCAACAGGGGAAGTTTTAAAAAGCAGGAAGCAAAACTCGAGCCAGCATGGATTAAACTACTGCACAGAGACATGGTTCGCTTGTTTAAACGACTGTTTTGTAAACATCAATAGCTTAGTATCGCATTAAAGTAAGCACTGACAACGAAGCGAGAAGTAAATAAAAGTGTAGTAAGCAACCATAGCGGAACTGTGTCGGTCTGCGGTGAATGTAACGGTACAGCTACCATAATAATCGGAAGGAGCGGCGTCAATTTTGTGTCAAAGAATATAAAACCTTTTTTCACACTCACCAATGACCGCAGGCACAGACGGCAACAAAACCCGGAACTTTGAGCGAAACTTTCGGCATTTATGCTACATGAGAAGACCACGAAACAGAGTAAAAGTAACGTAGTTAAAAGTTTGTACTGATCGTATTAAGGAAACACTGCGCCTCCACTCGTGAAGAAAATCAACTTCACCGGCTAACTTGTTTTAGCTAGAAAAAGAACAAGAATCCGGTTTTTTCTTTTCAAAATAAACCATTTACCATTTTATATATAACAAAATAGGAGGGCTCGGACTGTTCAAAGTTATGGAAGAAGCACATATACTCTCTTGTTTTCAAATACTGAGACCAGCAAGATTTTTTCTGTCTGAGAAGGTTATATTTTGTTCACATTAATGAGAAAGATCAACCTTTAAATAAATTTGCAATTGCAGCAAGTACAATTTATATGATAAATGCGTTATAATTAATGGAAGTTATATTTTACAACAATGGGCTCTCGAATTATCTGTTCAAGATCGCTTCAGTTTCAATTTTTTTAAATTTATTTCGTATTTATTTTTTCGAAAGTATTCAACGGAAGTGTTTTCATGTGACTACGCTGATATTGACCTGTCCTGTCTTACTGCAGTTCCATATTTTGACCACTTGAGAGCAGTAAACACTCAGGATTTGACAAATGTCAAACTTTGACTTTACCACCTTGAAGATAGGCGTGAAGGGATGATCTTCCGGCCAGAATAAAAATTCAAACCCAGAATCACTTGTATATATTGATATAAAAAAATCTTACAGAGTAACTGGAACTTTGAACCATTTCCATGTCACCCCAGTACTTTAACTTGTTGACGTGAAAACATGTAAGACTAATTATATCAGGTGTGGTGACTTGTTGCGTAAAGCCTAAGGACATTGTGACAGGTTGACACATTTATTATATCCACTTTTGACACAAACCAACATCATCAACTAACTTTTTTTTGCTTCATCAGTAGAACAGCAAAGTACTCTTTAAAAATGTTGCTGGTGTACTTATATTACTGCAATATTTATATTAAATTGAACTAAGAGTATTGCCATATGTATTTCTTTATTTATTAAATATATATCATGTCATAATTAATGGCCACCAAAGCTTGCATTTTTTTATTTTCTCCGTAATTTTGCTGACACATTTATTTGTTGCCAACTAATTATAAACAGTACTTTACACGAGTATAGTATATAAATACTCCACCTTTGATTGAGTAAGCGGACATGATCTTTCTGATAACAGCTTCAACCTCTCTTACTTGCAGCAGTGAAACGTCTATGATTACACTAAAGAGTGTGGTTAGGGATGTTAAGGGTTTTACGTAGCCTATGTGTTTCTGACAGAGGGGTAAGGCCATTCCCCTGGACCAGGTTACTGGGCTCAAACTACCTGTTGTACTAGTTGGACTGGATGTGTAACAGTTAAGCTGGAGGCTACTCGTCTGCTGCAAATATATTAATATAATTAAACTTAATACATTTTCCATGTTTTTGAATCTGAATTGCCTTACGTTTATTATACATGTTTTCTGTGCGTTTTTCAGTGTTTCATTACATTTTAGTAATAAAGTGCAGAATTACGTTCATTATATGCTCTCAATCTTTGAAATTTTTGGATCCAGTGTGAATATTGTGTTGCGAAGATTGTTTTACAACACAGGCTACCTGATGATATTGACATGTACTACTTTTGTACATATCCCATCCCAAAGTCTGCCTCAGAGTCAAAATGCTTTGGTTATGTCGGACAAAAGCTACTTTTGGTTCAGCCATCTTTCATCATTGTAACCCACCCAATGTTTTATTGTTGTGGTGATGATAATGAAGAGAACAAGTATGCATTGAAATGACCAATGAGAGCAAGAAACGCTGTAGACTGACATCAGGCTCGACCAATGAGATCGCAGGGGGAAATGTGTTTATACCAGCCCCCTTTCCCGTACAAGGCGACTGTTTTGGTGAGTTGAAGAAAGTTCATTGAAATCATTTAAAGGTTTTAAAGCGTTGAATTTGAGATTTGAAGTTTACATTCGAATGATTTTCCATTGAACTTGGCAAACGAATAGTTATCTGAAACTGTCAACGTTTATTTTTTACCGTAAAAGCAGCTTCGCTTCTCTCTGTAAAGCTTCATTGTTGACGTTAACGTTGTTTGTTGTAACCTAACTGCCTTTACGCAATAGGAGAGCTCGTCCGTTTTAGTGTATTTGTTCCTGTTATCACTCACTAAATGTCATGAAAATGATTAATTTGTTCGTTAATTTACAGACGTCGAAGCTTTTTCTCCTTTTGTCGACGTAACTTCAGTATTTAAACGGCCCTTTTGTTTCCTGACAAGAAATACGCTGCTTCGTCAGAAGTTTTTACGAAGCGTAAAAACGTTGACACCAGCAGCTTTTAATGGAAGTCGATTAAGTCACAATATTTGGCTTGTGCTGTACGGTCAACTTCGTGTTTTTTACTCATTTTGAACTGCCAACTTCAAATGTGTTATCGCTGCCTTTCTCAGTATTGAATGAATGGACTGTTTATGCGCATGCGCGCAGGATCTCAAAGTTTATAAACAAGAAGGAGTCACATGACGAGAATGTTGCGAAACAGAATGTACTGAAACAAACTTGTGTCATGTTTACATGTTTGAAATGTAATATTACAGAATATTGTACAAAATTGAATTCCTATGCCTTTAGTAAAAGAGAGATTACAAATGAAGTAGAGCTTTGAGAAAGCGTCAAAACCTAAACTTAAGTGTGTTTTTAGGTAATGGCAGCCCGCCAAGTGTTACCTTATGTCACCCTGCGTTAGCTTGTGTCACCCCAAGCATTTATAGCCTATACACAACAGCAGTGAAGGATTGAGTTTCTCTGAGTGACAGTCAGTACTTCACTCACTTGACCCTGTAATATGGTTGATGTTTTTACTGAAGCTGTTATAAGCATTAATTGCATGTTATATCATGTCCATATTGTATTTATCCTTTAACCTTTTATTAGACACACATAAAAAGTATTATGCTAATAAAGAGGGACTTGTTGGTAAAAGAACATGCAGTTATTCAGCTGTCTGTACATTTCAGTGACTGCGGTGCCATGGTTTGGGAAGTGGTAACCCCGGCTGCGCCCCCCAGTGACCACAAACATCAGAACATACGGGATTCAGAACCTCAGGGTGAATACACAGATAACCACAGAGCAGCAGAGTTCATCTACATCTGTACTTAACACAAAAAAACATAAAGCAATACTAAATAAATTCTGGAGAAAGATAGTTGAGAGTCAGTCTCATTACATGTTGTAAATAATCGGCTTTCTTTATCCAGAAGTGTTGCTCGAAAAGAATTTCCAGTGATTTAGTGATGCACTTTTGTAAATTTAGGGGGCTCACAAGAGACTCACAAAAGAGGCAATGTAATATTCAGACTTAGATTTAAAGAAATTTGGTCATTTACTATTTTCAGCATCTTTTATCAGACCCGCCCTGTGGTCAACATTTGTGCCTATCAAACTACACAAACACTTCCCTTTATAACATGTTTCCCATTAAAGATGTTTGGTTTTACAGCCAAGGCAGAACTAACATAAATGATATCTTTTAAAGTCGATTTTTAAAACTCATCCAGAGCTATGGAACACATTACACAGCTGAGTAAGCTGATCGTACTATATAACATCAGTGCAGTCTCTCTGTGACCACCAGCAAACTGCTAGACACATCTGTAAAAATAAGGAGGCTGTTTTTTTATTATCATGATATACTGTATAAATTAGCAGTTGGTGATGAATTAATAGATCATTCCTTAAATATGAATCACAAGAGGAATAGGCTAAATAATCTTATATGCACTGTCCATACTATAATTCTTACACTCTGCAATTCTAATAAGTAAAATTACAATTTAAGTCTGAGTTATTAATCTACAAGCATTTGAAAATTTAAATGTTTAAAAAACTTTTAAAATGTTTAAAAGTGCTATCAAACTTACATGATAAACACACCCTGATAAACTCAAAATTTCTGTCGTTTGTCTGGTCTTACCTTCAGGAGAGATGATGGATGCAGGTGGAGACCGATCACATGACCTGCTCTGCTGTGAGGAACGCCTCCCCTCCTCTCCAGGCTTCCCCACCAGTGACAGTTACATGGAGTATGGTAAATAAAACACCAGTTTACACCAGGTTTAATACAGACTATGACTGAAGAGCATGTGGGCCTCAGGTTTTTAAATCAAACTTAGCAACTACTGTTTTTCCTCTCCTCCTAGATGACCTCCCAGACCTGCAGGAGGTTCAGGAGGAGACGGAGCCAGCAGTAACCCCAGTCTATCAGGTGGAGGCAGGTGTATCCCACCAGGAACGACATTCACACACACAACTTCCAGACACACACTGGCTGACACAGCTGGCTCACATAGCCACAGGACCTGAGAGTCCATTGCTCCAGGAGTCTTCTCACAGCAGGTAGTGTGCTACTTCTCTGTGTTTTGAAATGTTAATGCAAAGGATGAAAGCATGAATATGACGTGTTAAAAGAAACATAACCACCAAAACAAAACAAAAAAACTTATGAGCAGGCAGGATTTAATTAAAAATTGAGGTCAAAAGTCCAAAATCCTTCACTTCTCCCCTGCTCTCTTCTAAAGCTGCAAGCAGCACTGAATGGGCCCCTTGCACCCCCACGTCTGTAGGGGTGAGAAAATATGTCATTATTGCAGTGACATGTGATGAAAACTCACAAGCTTTATTATTTAGCCACAGCTACGCCACTGAACAAAAATACATTAGATTTGCCAGAAAAAGTATGAATGGTTCTTAGAATAACAAAAGGATCCTTCTACAGTCGGTGCTCAGGCCCAAATTAAGGAGTAATAACACATGCTTTATAAACTTCCATTTTGCTGAAACACCACTTCTTCTGAATGTGCCAAACTGCAGCACATCCACATATTACAGTCAGGATTCTGTGTGTCATTGCCAGTGGGTGCCACTTATCAGCCTGTGTGTCATTTTCAGCTCCACCTCAGCCTGCAGCTCCAGCACCACCAATAATCTACATTCCTACGCTCGGCCTCCTCCCCCTCTCCCCAGGAGCACCATGTCACCCCCCAGAGGTCATGGCAGGGAGCGTCAGCGCAACAGGGTAGAGTTCATGTCCACCAGTATCCTCAAAAATGGGGTGTAATCTATTTTTTTTTTTATTATTATTTATTTATTAATTATGATTTACTTATTTTAATTGACTCATATCAAACCTTGTGCCAAAGGAGGCTGTTTGTCTGTGAGCTACTGTGTTTTGTTTTTTTTTAAAGTTTAAACCAACAGCTGTTATGGGGGCTGTTGTTAACACTGACTGCTGCTGACACGCTGCTGCTGCTTCATGTCTCCACAGAAGAGCAGTGAATGTGGTTCTGCAGCATCAACCAGATCCTCCCTGTCTGATGATGAAGACATGGGCTGGAGCTTCTCCTGGCCGCCCACCGTCTGGCACTGCTTTCTCAAAGGTAGACACACACACATACAAATGCACATGCATACACTGAGCTAACTGGGCAACTAGAAGAGACTTACTTTGTCTGCCACCACATTGCGAGTCATCTCGTGTTTTTCTCTGCGCAAATATGAGAATTTTCAAGAGGCTGTTGTTGTCTTAAAGCAACTATTCTCTATCTTTAGGCACTCGTCTGCAATTCCACAGCGGCCCGAATGTGGAGTGGCGGGACGTTGAGGACCTGGAATCTGTTGAGGAAGACTCTGGTGATGAGGGGCAATCCACATTTCTGAAGGTACCTTATGTAAGAAGCTCATAGCTGCATTTGGTCTGTCAGGCCTTAGTGTACTCTAAGACTCCAAATTCAGTGCTGAATGATATTAGTGAACATAGCTCTCCCTCAGTGTATTTTTAACAATAGCAGCTGCATTAATCGGTATAATTTTAGGTGAAGAAAAGGAAGGTAGGTAGTTTTTCTGCTAATGGTTTCAAAAAGAACTATTAGCCAATGGTTCTAGTAAGAGATGAAAAGGCTGAGAATGAAAGGTTAAACATATATTTGAAAAAAAAGGTAGGATTACTGAATATAACCCTACAAAGTGAGTTTAAACACTGCTTGCTGTTTTGCAGAGTTATGGCTCTGAGGGTCTGCAGCTGGTGCAGCATTCAGAGATTGTGTTGTCTGGTCAGGCTGTCCTACAGCTGACCTTTGACCCCGGGGCATTTGGAAGTGCCCCCATGACTGCTCAGTGCCAACTTGATCATCCCTTTTATGTCAAAGACAAAGGTAGGAGTGATTCTGAGAAAACACGCGAACCTGTTTAAACATTGAATCCACCTCTTCACACTCTGTCCTGCTTTCTGTCAGGCTGGTCCTCATTTTACCCGAGCCTGACCGTGGTTCGTCACGGAATACCGTGCTATGAAATGGAGGTGGGAGACGTGTGCCTTCCATCAGGACACAGGGATGCCAAACACACGGACGACTCACTGGTCTTTGACACATTCAGGAGGTAACAATATATTCAAGAGAATAACTCTCCAGTGCAAGTAAAAATACAATACATGACAGCTGAATACAGTGGAAACCTAAAGCAGAAAAAAAGATTAGAATGTGTGAAACACCTACTTTAAACAAGTTTGCCTTCCTCAGTTATGATTTCACTCCTCTGGACTCATCGGCGGTTTACGTGTTGAGCAGTATGGCCAGACGGCGGGCTGCGTCCCTGTCCAGCGGGGGAGCTGTTTCCCCAGATCGAGACACATCAAGAGGTGCTGTACTTCGCGTCACATTCATGTTGTACATGCAGTCAGCAACAAAGAAACTGTCTACTTTGTTTTGATTTTTAGCTTTGCAACATTTTGCATGCACAAAAAACTGCACAGCACACAAAAGGAACAGGAAAAAAAAACAAAATTTATAACAGGACCAATTCAGTAAGGGAAAGCTTGTTAATCATGGATGTGTTCAAAACCTGCAGATGCCCACAGTCCCCGGTCCTCCCACTCTCCTCCTCAAACGCCAATCAAAAGCCAGCACGCCACCACAGCAGGAAGTAATACTGCCACGCCCGCTAAGTGCAAGCGGCCAATGAACGCCTTCATGCTGTTTGCCAAGAAGTTCAGAGTTGAGTACACACAGATGTACCCAGGCAAGGACAACAGGTGGGTGTGCTCTGTGTTTACAGGTGTGTTTAAATGCCGTCGGTGATTATTTTAAGGTGGTTTGCGTGTGTGTTTATGTGTGTGTTGGTGTGTGTTTTCAGAGCGATCAGCGTTCTTCTTGGTGAGCGATGGAAGAAGATGCGAAGTGAGGAGCGGCGGGCGTTCACCGTACAGGCCAAAGCCCTCGCAGACGAACAGAAAAGACTCAACCCCGACTGCTGGAAACGCAAACGAACCAACTCGGTATGGACACACGCACACAAACACACACACACACACACACACACACACACATAGTACAGAGAAAATGACATTGGTTTACATTCATTTCCTACAGACTCAACCCAACCCTTACTACTATTTGCCTAAACATTACCCTTATATTTTAATGATTTATGCTGTAAGGAAAATTGAACTAATACATGTCCATGCACACACGCACATATGCACACATGCACACATGCACACTGCTGAATTCACTGCTTTTTGTTGTTTCTCACTTTTCCCCCATGTCCAACAGGGCTGTCAGGGAAATTAAGGCTGAAGGCAAGAAGAGAGATGGACAGCACAGCCTGTAGGAAATATTCTGATCTTATGCTTCAATTTGATATTTTGACAACGGACTTGCCTCGGTCTCCCAAAGTGAGGTTTTGATCCAGTCTTTTTAAAAATTCTCCACAAATCTTATCACCAGGGCTGTCACGATAATCACAGTTATGGGATACCCTGGTATTGACAAGCCGACCACAGGGGTTAGCAAGCAGCTGCCACAACTGCATGTGATTTCAGACATGAAAACAATGGCAGCTGCTCTGGTCGCACAAACCAAATGTAACTTCACCCGTTTGGGAACATTTTATGGTTTTCAACCCCATGAAAAAGGAAGAGACAGCAAATTTAGACAAGGCAGTGTGTAAAATCTGTGTCCCAGAGTCACTAGGCTAAAGAGAGACTCAACAGTAAAAAATGAGGAAAAAGCGCTACTTTGACATACAGCGCTGTTGAGCCATTCTTAATAACAACAGGGGAAGTTCCCTCATGGTGACAGCGCTCCTTGTCAGGGCAAAAAGAGCAGCCGAGTCTAAACTTAAACTTAAACTTGTAGACATCTTGAGCAGCTCATAGTAATGTCACTTTTCCTTCTTTTGCTTTTTAAAGGTGCTAAATATAAAAATTTATAGTGTTAAGTCATTATCTCTTTATTGTAATTATAACATTATCACAACACATGAATGCTAAGGAGCACCGTAGCATTCTCCCTCACAAAATTACAAAACAGACTAACTTGGTTTTATATAAGACTGGAGTTCATCTCCAGAAGTGACTATACAGCAATGTGACAATAAAAAAACAGAGATTCTGATCATATTCAGTTTCTCACCATATGCTTGAAACCGGTGGAAGTTGAGGTGCTGTAGCATTAAAGGTAGAGAATGTAGCTTTTATTCCCCAAAATTCTATATTTTATATAAAGATATATACAGAGTATGTTCTTGCATTTATTACTTGGATTTGCACTCAGTGTATTGCACAACACAACATATGTTAACTTTGCTTTAATGTCATTTATTGTATCATATTAGGTTATTATACAAATGTACATCATACATTTTCAAGTGAGCACAGGGTTTAATTAGATTGAACCAAGCCATCATTAGAGACAAGCTCTGTGGTCTAATGTCTTCAATTTATTACTAATTTTTCAACCAAATTTTTATGAAAATACCTCCTTATTTTCTTAACATTCAAATCAGTTTACAGGCAGGATCCTATTACTTGTCTGTAAGGCTTTTATTTTGAAAAGTTGAGTGTCTGCCAAAACAAAGTATACTTTTGCATGACAGCCATTTCAGTAGGTGTTAGCGATAGCATGGTTTCCCTGGCCTTTTTTAATATCTTTTTAAAAAGAATTTAACGTAGCTAATTTTGTCTCACAAGGAAATAAAATCACATACCTGTCAGTTTTATTACTGACAGGCGTCACTGCAGGTTGACACGAGGACTTCATATGAAATTGTGAAACTTTATCTTTACTGTTAAAGTATCCCTGAGCAGCTTAAGATGGCAAAGATACTCCGTATGCAGTAATTCACATATTAATGCTTGTTATTCTCACATCTCGATGTGCCATAATAAGTTAAACTAGTATGTCTTTGTATAATCAAAGAGACATTTATAGAGGTGATAGTTAGTGTTACTCACAGGTTGCTCATGGCTTCCACTGACTTTCCTAAAGAATGAAATGGGATAAAAAAAAAAAAGCTTGTTTGGCCCCATCCTTTGAAGTTTATCTGCTCTGCTGGGTTCTGATGGCTTTACTTTTTGTCAAAAGATAATAAAACCATTTCCAGCATCTGTCAGGCAAGTAGTTTACACACTGAGAAAATAACAAAACCTTTAGGACAGGATGATAAAAAGTAAATAGCGTTGTGTAAATCTGCCTCAAGTTGATACTATGACTTCACTGCTCGACATTTACTGATGATAGGGGAACTCATTGCCATCCGCTACTTAAGATATAATCAGAAATAATGATAAAATGTAAGTATTGCGTTGTTTTAAGGATGTTATGGACTTAGAATGTAGCATGCAACTGCTATGTTGTCTTAACCCTTCATTCAGTTTTCAGTCTAGTTTCTCATAGCCACACCTTTGGCTCAGATGATGGAGGACTAAACAAATATTTGATGATCCTAATGAAGCGCAGGCTGTCCTCATGGTTTGAATGCCTGTTAAAGATCACCCTGGATTTATTGAGAGTACAGTGAGTAAGCTGAGTATTAGTATTGGACTGCAACAGCTTGAAAAAAAACCTAAATTATCAAAGTTTTTTTTTAGCTCTCTATTGTCTTTCAAAAATCCTTTTTCTGGACCCTTTTTTGTACTTGAACAAGTGGACTGGCTGAGCAAAACATCTTTTAGCCAACAGGTCTACTAATTTCTAAAATGTTACACTTGCAAAAGGACCCAAGGCAGATAGTAAATGAGATATTTTAAAACAAATCTGCATCCAAAATAAAAGTCAGCCTCTGTTATGTACAATTCTGTGATATTATCTCACACACTGGGTGCATCAGTTGGAAGTTGACAGGCATGTGGGATGTGTAAGGCTTTTGAAATGTCACGATTGAATGAAAACACTTTATATAGTTTTATTCATGCAGAGTATGAGGACAGGAAATGAGTCTGCCTGAGGAATAAGCGCTTAACATGACATTTGTACAAAATAATACATAAATAAATGAAATACTCCCAGAGTGGACACTCGTGTTCTCACTGCATAACGAGGTTTATTTTTAATGCACTATATACACTTTATCTTATGTGACTGCTACAGTATAATGTGTAATGGCATATTGTAATGATTATGTAGAAAGATATATTTTTTGGTTTTGACTTAATCTTTGTTAACCTGTCATGGTTGTGCATTGATTATTTAACTCTTGTTTGTCTTCACCATCATGTCATGTACATGTCGATCAGGGGAAACAATGCAATAAAAAAATATTATGTTAGAAATAAATGCATGAAAATCCCTGTTTGTCCTGTGTTTTTGCATCTTTGCAACTGTGTTTAAGAAATATCACAGGATACATTTGGGTCTAAACAAGAACGTTTTATTTTTTTTCCTCCCAGAAAAAGGTTTAAGTCATAAACAAGGTTTGCTTCAATCTGCTGCTATATACATACTGCACCAGTTTATGGCTGGAGAGAAAGGTAGAGACATTAAGCTGCTACTGTAGTCATGAAGATAAAAAGAGAAAACATTCCTTTAAAACTATAAACATGATCAATATTTCCAGGCTAAAATTATCAAATAGAATCCACACAGTTATATATGTGTAAATGACTAGAAAATCACTTTTTATAGTAAAATAGAAAATATATAGAGGTACATTATAAACATACAGTAATTTGGCCTTTTGAAGTATTCAGGGATATTTACACAGAAAGAGTTCAGACATGTTACAGTTCAGTCTGGTTTGAATCTCCGTCTTGTGCCATTTTGCATCCCCACACGAGCAGAACAAATGGTACAGAAAGGACGCCCGACAGGCACAGAGAGAAGCTGCAACGCTGTTTGAAAATGTTTCACAGGTTGACTGATCAATGCAAAGGAAACATATAACCCCTTAAAATGAAAAAATACCTATAGCAAGTGGCACAAGGATGCAGAAGAGCTGCAGGGATCCAACATCATGGGATGAAAAATCAGACTTTCCCATTATTCAGTGTATTGATTAATTATAGTTGCAGGACTGTTTAGAGAGGTGTTGATATTTTTTCTCCACATAAAAGCTGTTTTTCATCGGAATTTATTGTTAACTAACATTAATCCAAACTGCACTTATCTACAGCCCTTAAACAGGTTAACAAGGACTGTTGTGTTTGATACTCAGGAGACTGATTTCGTGCAAACTGTCACTTTAAATCCAAAACTGAATCTTTTACAAAATATCTGAGCTTGATGACATTTGTCCCCTCTCCCTCCTTTCTGACATTTATGTAGGAAAGTAACAGGAGCAACAAGACTTTTTGAAAGTAGAAAAACGAACACAATTCATTATTTTGGCATATTAGTCACACAGTTGTTGTATCAAAACAGGCTGAAAGTACCACAACATGAATTACAAAAGGCACAGGGGTCCCAGAGACCACAGAGCCGGTGGCAACACGGACAGAGAAACTCAACAGCAGTAAAAAAATCAGCAGTTCTTCTACTGTCACTAGTGAGGCCTTTATATTTTGGGATATTCAACACATTACTCTAAATAGGGACAGCGAACAGTTTCAGCCTTCGAAGCTGCTGGTTAAAGAGAAGTGTAAAAAATATGAAAGAAAACAAGGGTTTAGGAAAACATAATCTCCTGCATTAAGTCCCTATTTTAATTTTCATTTGTATTAATTTGTATTGATCTGTACTGTCTCCTTCTGTCCTAAGTATTATGGAATACACAAGGGACATAAAAAAAAATCAAATATTCCATATAATATTCCATAAAGCAAGAAAAGAGAAACAAAAGAAAATAGAGAATAAAAGAAAGATTTAATGAACTAAGGTAGTTCTGTTATTGGAGTTAAGCAGCATTCTCCTTCTGTCATTAAGAAAAATCATTTTCAGTGAAGTATTGAGAAATTTGTTTTATATATTTTCACTTATTTATATTCATTTAGTTTGAAATGAAAGCCCTCTTAAAATATTCTCATCTGTCTCTCAAAGAGAGTTGACGCTGTGCTGCTGCAGGCTGGACAATAACCAGCAACAGAAACACAGCTGGAAACAGCAGGTTCTTGTCAGAAAGGCAGTGTTGCTTCTTTGGTACCACTCTCTAATAATGAGCCCAAAGAACTTCTGAATTTTAACAAATGTCTTTATTAAAAATTAATAAATAATTTTCTTTATAAAGCAATTATTGAGTTGACAAAAATCCTACTGGCTGGCGTTTAGCCTTTCTGCTCTGTGTAAATGTGGTTATAAATCTTGGTAACTCATTTATAAAAGCTCATGGTAATTTCACTTTCCATTAAGCCAAGATGTCCGTTGTTATGATAGAGGGATTTCATTAGAGAGCCTGGAATTTTAATAAGATATTACAAAATTTGATTTGGTCCATATTGTGCAGCCCTTTTGCAGAATAACAGTCTGACCAATCAAAGGGAGTCCTTTCTAATGTATTTATTAACTATTAATACAGCCATTAGTTAACTAAACATAGAGCCTTCATAAAAGGAGCCTTATTAGACAGTGGTACCTTGTCAGTCGCATCATGTCTAGTTGGTCTCTCACCATCAGAGAGGAGCTGTGTGTCTGGTAGATTCTGTAGCTTAGTCTGCTGTGCATGCTAATGCTAACAGAATGATAAGTCAAAGGTTTCACTTTTTAATGACCTGTCTAAACCTGCAAGATGTGCTCAGTGGGTAAAACACTTTTGAATATAAATACCAGGGGTTTTACAGAATAGTACAATAGTCAACCTCTAAGACCACTGGTTGGCACTGTGCAAAGTTTTGTTCTTTAGTGGTTTTAACACAGTGCAGTAATTAAACAGTAGTGACCGGACCCATCTGCATTAGTTAACTATATACTGGTTTTATTCAATTCCCCTTGGACAAGACTTTATTATTATCATCGAGTGAAGAAATTGTGACATATCTTTGATAAATGAAATACTTTTTGACAGCAGTGGATAAAAACTGAAATGCTTCAGTCAAGAATGCCCTCATAGTCACTGCATCATAGTGCTAAAGTGGTTGCAGCTCCTGTTAGAGAGCTTCACTCATAAAATGTTGAATTTAATTTATCATAAAATATGAATAAAAATAGATGAGACCTACACTGATTTGAATTATTTAAGGATTTAGTGAATTATCATCCTTTACTTTTATACTCTGAATAAAAATCTGTGATTGCTGAACATACAGTTCATATTAGCGTTAGCATGCTCAGTGGACACAGCATTGAACCTCAGACAGACATGATGGTGTTCATTTTATCATCACACATCAGGCTGAACATCAGACACCACAGCATTCAGTCTATGGAGGCAGTTTGTTCTGACATGTTTGATCAATGTGCATGTGTGTGTGTCTACATGAGGGACTCCAGGCTCTCTGCGATGTTAGTTTGTCCCAGCGGCACGGACCCGTTGGTCTCCGGACTCTGCAGAGCTCTCTGGTCTTCCTGGCTGCTCACCAGACTCAGCACAGCTCGGTACAGATACTGGTACTGCTCCTGTAGGGGGCAAAACACAGCTTTAGGACTGAGCCATGTTTTCGTCATCAAAATACCTGTCACCAGCAATTTTGTGTGTGTGTGCGTTTGTGTGTGTGTGTGCGTGTGCGTGCATGCCAGAACTTACTATATCATTAAAAACTCCAGGCCTCATTAGGTTGGTCATCCGAGCCACCTGGTAGACGTCTACTGCTCCCTCCTCCTCCAGCTGACTGGACAGGGTGGTGAGGGCACTGAACAGCCCCGATGTAGCACCTCCCAGCCTACACACATGCGTGCACACACACACAAATGGAATTAACCTAAGAAGAAAAACCAAATGGTGGAAAGTTTGAGTGAGCCTGTTTGTGTCGTGCTCACGGATCATGTATGATCGTGGGTCCGTCTGAATGTCGGCTGTGCTCTCTGACTGTGTTGACCAAATCAAAGCTGTTCCTGATGGGACTGTCTGGGTTGGGCCAGCAGGTGGCGCTGAACTGACGCACCTCTAACACATAGTTGTTCTAGATAGAGGCAGAAAAAACAGAAAGGATGAAGTGAGATTTGTAGGCATCTCGAATGGTTATCTTCAAAGTGTACATTCACATGTGTGTGTTACCTGTGTTGACTCCACTTTAAAGTCCTGCACCAAAAGTCTCTCATCATTGGACAGACAGACATGCTCCTCCCCAGAATATGACACAGTGAAACCCTCAAAGCTCATTGGCTGGTCTCTGCTGGGCCAGTAAACACACGGCTGCGCCTCTTCACTCTGACATAAACAGGAAAACATGTACAAGGGTGTTTATACACAGTCAGAGTGACAGTGCAGTACAGAGTATGTGTGGCTGTGGGTGTGTGTGTTGTACCTGACAGTGTGTGTCTGGCAGATGGACAACAGTGTGTGTGTTGTGTTCCCAGATCATTCTCCAGAAATCTGCTACCGTGCTGCTCAGAGGAGTCTGGCTCACTATGAACTCTTTACAGTGGTGATGTCCCTGTGTAAACATGAGGAGCATCGAGTAATCAGCAGATGGTTTGTTTGTGTCTTAAAAACAGGAAATGGCCCTCTGATAAACAAAAGGTAACAAACACAAACAATTTTCAGTCGTCTCACCGTGACATAGGAGGCGTTGATGTACCCTGTGGAGTTTGTTTCTGAAGCGGTCAGACACACTCTTGATCTTTCAACTATGCAGAACCACAGAGACGAAAACAAATCAGCACTTAAAAATAGAGACCTTGTATAATTCATGATCCCCTGATCCATCTTCACCTGTAAGCTAACCAATTACAACAAGGTTCAGCTGACACTCTTTTTTGTGACCGCTGCTACATGCGCATTTGTAATTTCACCATGGGGCTGAAAACTTGCTTACCAGGCATCAGAGCTCTGGCTCTGTTCCTCTCTGCATTGCCGTCTCTCAGGGCGGTGCTGTAGTCTGCGTGCTTCGCCTGACGCTGACTGATCAACTGAAACACACAAAAAATAGTCACATTTGCAACTTTTTATACTAATAAAATGGTCAAAAATCAAAGGCTTCTGTAAACGCCTAAAATGTAAAGCCCAGATTACAAATCAAAGGTTTATAAACATGCTGGACCTTAAACTGTTTGTCCATGCGCGTCCTGCCTGATGCCCCTGGGGTCAGCAGCTCAGATACATAAGTGTGGAGGAGGTCAGAGGTCACTAATGTGTCACGGCTCAAGATGGCCTCCACCAGAGCATCATGGATGAAGACGTACTGCTCCTGCAGGAGAGAGACAGGAAGAGAAACAAAAAAAACACTGAATTAGGATTGACTGGCTAGGTACAGAGTGCCACTGTGTGTGTGTGTGTGTGTCTTCTTACCTCCGTCTGAACCAGGAAGTTCCTCTGCGTTCGCACATGTTTCAGGAAACCCAGAACGTTCACTGTGCTCTGATCCTGGATCTGCTGCAGCATGCTGTCAATCACTATGTAGGTGCCTGTCCTTCCTACACCGGCACTGTGACACACATCACATGTCAGATGCATGTATTTAGCACATGACATACAGAAATAGTAACACACACACACACACACATGCTGTACCTGCAGTGTACCAGTACAGGCCCCATCTCCTGCATCCGTGCCCGGGAGGAGGCTCTGATGAAGGACAGGACAGGCAGAGTGTATTCTGGGACGCCCATGTCTGGCCACTGGGTGTAGTGGTACTGGAGGACTGTGTGTTCAACTCTCTTCTGAGAGGCCTGAGGGAGCACAAAGAGACTTATTATGTATGTGATTGATTTTGCATATGGACATTTCTATCTAAACAAACTGAAAAAACACTTTTTATTTTTTTTGTTAGAACAGACCTACTGTAGTCTGAATGTGTGCACATGTGTCAATGTGCATATGAAGTACCTTATTTGTGGTTTCTCTGACGGTGAACGTCCTCAGCGTATAGTAAGCGAGTATCTTGCAGCTTTTCAGTGTCACCTGGTACGAGCCGTATTCCTCCCGGTTCTCCTCTGGCCAGTACTGATCACATTTTGTCTGCAGAGAAGTGACACAGATGAAACGAGAGTAGATGACCCACAGAGATGTGTGAGAGAACAATGAACACACTCCTGTCTGCACTGAAAAGGAGTAGTATTATAGCTGTCATGATGGATCCAAACCACTAGGTGGCCCAAAAACGCCGAGTCCATCATGCTAACTGATTATTAGATTCCAAATTTCTTGGCAAACATATTAAAGCTTCATTGATTTTATTATGAGGGCCAACGTCTACACTGAAAACTTGAACTCAACATAATCAATAATTTTCATTTATAATCACAACAGAACTATAAGAGGAGTGAATACTGAACTTTCTTTTGAAACATTACTCCAAATAAATGCTAATGTTTGAGTTGCTGGCTGGATTAAAAACATACTGTTCACTGGCATGTTGATATTTTACAAAGTACCACTGGTTGTTCTGTTTAACTCTACTTGAATGTTAATGTACAGTGCAGGAGAGATACTTGACAAATGGT
>JAPZDY010000015.1:3651710-3681955 GCA_029783645.1 Ctenochaetus hawaiiensis | reverse complement strand
CGCCCTCTAGAGGAGTAAATCAGGCATCGCAAGTAAACGTATTTTTCAGAGAGGAGTCTGTTGGGGGAAACGGTCTCTTTAGATGTCAGAGTTCAGTCTAAATGGTTAATCCAATATAACAATTGAGCTACATAAATTTGATTTATAAAATTTAGGACAGATGTAGTTTGGAACAGTCATAGCAGTTTATGTAAGAAACACTCATTTGCAAAAAAACGTTAATTGATGTTGTGCTAAAAGACTATAAATATAACACACAAATTACAGTGACTTAATTTCTGTTTAAAATAAAATACTGTTGTTACAAAAACAAATGTTTTCAGAGCTGCCACCTTTTTCTGTATACAAGAAAATCATGTGTTCTGGTAAAACAGGCTAAAGCCTTGCATTAAAATTGCTTTTAAGTTCTTGGCACTTGTTTCATTCAAACTAAGGATTTAAAGGGTTTTACCATTTTGAGCAACTTGCTGTGGCAGTTTTATGTGATTTCATTTCAGCAGTATGTGCTGTTTAAATAGCACCCTGAGGCTCAGTAACTGCAGTTTGCACCTCTCTGCATGTGAGAACAGTATCAGAGGTTATGAGGTTATGTATTATTGGAGTATTACATGGGAATTAATTAGGATTCACATTACTTAACACTTGCAATATTATTCATTCTAGATTCGATTTATGTTTAGTTTTGCTGTGTACTATGAAAGGGGAAGTTTCAGCCTCGATCAGGGAGGTAAACATATTTTGGTGCCTGCTATACACTTGTACATCACTGCAGCGAGGTGACAGGTTAAACTGCTGGAGGTCAGGAAATGGTTTTCAGCTGCTGTGAGGTTCCTCCTTTAGCACAAACTAATAAAATGCACTACAAACACTGAATCTGGAGTAATATTAAGACCAAATTTCAAATTTAACCCTTCTAAAAGATGGGATCTCAAGCTTAGATAATGCAGCTCTCTCATTGCTCTTTAAGGCGTTGGTCTTTAGTTGATATACAAACTCAACAAACAAATCTGTAATGCAGTAAATTATTTTAAACCAGTAAACCTTGAAGCTTCCGGGCCTCTGAGGGTCCTTGGCCCTAGACCAGTTGGGCGCTTTGCCCAGTTAGCCTCAGTTATCACTGGGTTCTTCTGTATTTCTGAACAACTATTTTGCTTACATATACATAATTTCTTGCATTTAATATCAAAATAGTGCATATATATTGAAACTGGTTAATAAAACACTCCATAGTTACATAGTTGCCTAAAACTGTGTGTAATGTACAAATTTTCAGAGGGACCTGTGGCAGAAGTTACAAAACACCTGTCACACATCTAGTGTTACATGAAAGCAGTGTATTTTAAACCATGTGCAGGGCGCTCGTTCGACAAAAGCTCACACATACTGTAAGCAGCATTTAAATTCACCAAAGTACCTAACAGCTTTTCCTCCATTGTGTAATGAGGATTAATTCTTAGCTTCTCGTCCAGCAAACAAAAACGCTGGCCGCCTGGTAAAAGCAAGGAGACGTTTGCAGGGATTATCCGCTCAATCTACGGTGAAGTGTGAACATGGAGAAGAAGGAAGTGGGATTTATAACAATAACAAAGACAAAGGAGGAAGGAAGTGGACTATTTCAAGCGAATATATTTTGTTAAAATTCCACACTAAGGCTTCTGAGAGGTCTCGATTTAATTTACTGAGCTTAGTTTGATAAATTAATTTCACTTCAGAGTGTGTGTGTGTTTGTTTGTCTCCTCTTCATTGGACTTCCGAGCTTACATAATCAATCACTCTTAACTAATTCTCACTAAACCTCTTTTGGTCTTAAACTGTGTAAAACTTAGTCAATGGCTTCACACTTCACACAAGTAGAGTTTCCAGTGTGTGTGTGACTCACTCTCATTATCACAGAAGTTGTTTTAGATACTATAGAAGGGTTTAAGTAGCAAACGTGCCATGCAAGAGCAATAAGTTAACGAGTGTTAAATACTCACTCCTTTATTTTGTGTTTCACACAGCTACAGTATTTGTTAAAGTGTGTGTAACATCAGGTCGTCGACTCTGGACTGACAGCTGCCCACACGGAGCCTCTCAGCAGGTGAAGTTAATAAATTCTATCATTTGGCAGGTCCACCTTTGTCCTTTTGCCCCGCCCCTCTGGTTTTGATTGGATTAGAGTCAGACTGCGCGACAGCTGCTTTGATTAGATTGCTTGTATTCCAGTCTGCAGGGTTACAGTTGTTGGCAGGTACTCATGAAACAGTTTGCCAGGATTTTTAGAAACGCTCAGGTCATGAGTACAAATTTCCCCAGACTCCGACTATGTGTAGAAAAACATTTTATATCTTCCCAAATACTCCTTCAAGAGGTCTCCACACATAACTTTTATCAGAACGCCTTAAAAACAATCATGTTAAAAATGATAGCCTTAAATCATCTATGATTATTTATACAAAAATTATGGATAAAATGCTGAAATTAAATGCTGAAATTTGTAATGGTAAAGTAACTTTTCAGAAAGTCAGAATATTATCAACCATCTTAACACTTCCTCTTGGTTCTGCAGAGCATTTTCACGTTTTAATTTATTGTTTTGGGCTTTACTGATCCAGACTTTTAGTTCAAAGCATCTTTACTGTAAGTAGTTTCTATTTCCAATGAAAAACAGAGTATTAGGCTCATGGTAAGGTTGTGGAAAGACAGATATCATCTGTCAGTGTTAGAGGTTAGGGTTTAACTTTTTATTTCAGTTTTTTTCTCAGTGTCCCTGGCAGTGGAGGCTTCCAGACAGTTCTCTAAATTAAAGTTAATCAAAATAGTTAATCAAAAACTGTAAATGTAGTTCACAATTAATTGTAGGACAATAATAAATTAATTTGATGTTTCATTGCCAAATAAATATTGGGTTAGAAAATACGTCTGCTTGTTTAATGTGATTTCTGAAACAAATGATGCTCATCTCTGCCTCCAAAAAAAGATACACACAATGACAAGTCTGAACACTCTGGCATGTGATGTCTAACAAGCCTTTGCAGCAGTTTTTGTATCCTTCCCCCTGGAGCTCCTGTGGTGCTTACATAACACTGAGGCTGTCACACTGATGTTCTTTAAAGGCCTCACAATAGCTGTACATTCTCAATTCTCACCCTAAAAAAGTGTGTTCAATATGCTTAAATCTAAATGAATCCAACCCCCTGCAGTCCACCTGTGTTAACATGTATAAACATGTATTAATTTACTGTAAGCTGGTATCTGTTCAGCCTGAGGTGGAGCTGTCCAGGCTGCTGTGGTGCTGAACACTGTTCATTAGCACCAGCTTGTCTTACTTTACCTCCATGCAAATATCTTTTCTCTACTCTGTGTGATGTGAGTAACATCATGTAATTTAAAAAGGGGGGGGGGGTTGAATAAACACATGAGTGTTTGAGGAAAAAAACAACACTGTGTGTGTAAATAAAGGCGCTTGTGGGAGATGAGTAAGATGCAATACCCCCTTGAAACCACAGGATGGTGCTGTATACTTGCACAGAGTATGTGTGACAGCTGAGACATGCTGCTTGGCATTTTATGTCCAAAATCTAAATACTGAGCAAATCGAGTTCATGAGCGTGTCCATTCTTCTTGTAAGTGGACTAGCAGAATATATATTTTTATGAAATAAGTCTTTTATGTTGTGGCTTTAACATAAAGTACGTATCACGATGGGGAGCAGAAAAAAAACATACCTTATAAATCACGTTTTTGACACATCTTTTATCTTAACGGTCAGTCCCTTTTTCAAAAATTTTTGCTGGCTCTCTTACTGTTTTTTGCTCTTGCTTTATGTCATTTGATGATCGGTTTTTCACTTTTTAATTTAGGCTTTTTAGCACTCTGTTGGTCATCGTCTGTGCTGCTGATGGAAAAGAGAAAGCCGTGTCCCTCTGGATTACTGCTTAGTGAAAAGACCTGAAATGTAAATAGAAAATACAACACCAGATTGGAGCGAACTCTGACCTCAGATTAGAATCACATCCAAAATCATGGACACGCACACAACAATCACAGGCAAACACAAACAAACACACACACACACACACACACACACACACACGTTTTAGATTTGAAACCAAATCCAAATCCATATGAGTCTGTTGAGGCTGTTTGCCAGATCCACAGCATTTTCAGTCTTTTAACATTCAGCCCTCACAGCAACAAGATGATCTGGATTTCAGCAGGTTCTATCTCCATATATTTCTTGTTTTTTACCCATTTTATTCAGTTCATGGTTAGTTATGGAGTCTTTTATTTTTACTTTTTCATAATGTTTACTTTCAAGTTTATTTTTGTATGAATTTACGTCCTCTTGATCCAAGTTTCCTTTAGTTTCAGCATGTAAAATGTTTAGTGTGCACTATGAAAGATCAAATATAAAAGCATAAAAATGTTATTACGCTGCTGCCCTTTCACTGACCCTTTCTTGGAGCGATACCGACTAATCACTTTCCTATTACTGTAGTTATTGACTCAGCCAGGTCCCGCCGCGTCGATCAAATGGAAGATCAGACGAGCTACAGGGGTCCCAAAGTCTGCCTGCCTCACAGGGCATCCCTGCACGTTTATCTGTCCGACTGCTTATTTCTAATCTGCCACTGCTGCTCGTCTCCCAAATTAACGTCGGAGCTGCAGGGGGTCGCTCAAAGCTCGGATCTTCCCTGAAATCCTTAGAGTACAGATTTACAAGTATTTCAGTTTCTACTTCCACTTCAGACTGGAAGCAGAAACCTTTAATTACTGATTACAGTTCAAATTTTAAGTTTAATAGCTTTTCCTTCCTGTTTTTCCGTCATGTCTCACTGTCTTACACTCCTCTCTTTGACTGCTATGATGGCCCAGTTTCCTCATAGAGATCAATAACTTCAACTTATTCATATCTCATACTTGACCTTGTTGATGGAAGAGCATTTTCTTAAGGCCGCAAACAAATTCTCAGCCTCTTCAAGACAATCACCCATTGCGGGGAGTACTTCTCCATTAAGAATGTGTAATTTTTCTACAAACCAACACATCATTTCATTCCTGTCACAAAGGTAACTGCACTCAAAGTGAAGTGTAATGACCAAAACACCTCAGCAAGGACACTCCAGCAGTGGTTTCTCGTGAAGGATTACTCACCAGCTGCTCAGGGGATTTGAACCAGTCGCCTTTCAGTCCTGATCCCATCTTTCAAATCCCCTTCCTCTTTTATGACCCCTGCTTCACTTTTCTGGGATCAGGTCTGTTTGTCACAGCAGGACTCGGACTCAGAAGTCCCAAGACTTTACCGGTGATCCAAGAAAAACACTTAAAATTAGGCGAAACATGAATCCAATCAGTGAAAATCTTTAAATCTACAGTACCCCACTGTGCTGCAGTAAGACCCTGAGAGCTGTTTACTGTTCACATGATGATGTTGTGGCTGTGAGAGCAGAGTTAGATGCAGTGCAGATGTACTGAAAGCAAGAAGTTAGTCAGCTTAATTTGAGAGCGGAGACGTCCTGCGAGGGATGAGACGTGGGCCCAGCTGAACGTGAGCGAAATGTTCTCACTAAAAATAAAACATCAAAAAACGATAAGTATGGAATGTGATATTATTCATGAATGTGAGCTTAAACTCAAACTTTTCATTTTAATATTATGAACTTGTTTGAATCTAAAACTCTCATAAGAAAGACCTGAACTTGAACTATAAAATGTCCTGCTAAATTTACTTACTGATGATTTAAAATGAACCCTATGTGTTATTTTTTTGTGATTTAAAGGTTGCATACATGATTGGGACTTTTTACTTGACTCTGAGGCCTTTGGTGACATATCTGTCCAGGATCTTGAGGTAAATGGTTGCAGCAGCTCCGTCACTGCCGATGGGAAGGACCCAAACTCAGGCGGTGCAGGCAGACAGGATTAGTTCAGCGGTTTGATGAGGGAGGTTCAAAAACTTACAAAGCGACAAGAAAAGTAAGGGTCTTAAAGCAAGAAGGCAGTTCAAACAGGCAAACTTATTAAAAAGGATTAGGTAAAGAATCTGAAGTCCAAAGGTCAGGCAGAAGGGAAGGCAGGCAGGTTACAGGTGGCAGGGTTCAAGGTCCTTGTTAAGGACTTCTCCTTTTCTTTACAAAGATCTGTGTACACCAACTTCATCATGTAAAAAAACGACTCTGAACACAACCATGACACTGAGTTGAGTGAGTGGACACAGTGCAGCGTTCAGTGCACTCCATCATTTGGAGTCCTGTTTGCTCTTGAGAAGATTATCTGGCTTTTTAACTACTAAAGGCTCCACAAGCTAGTTACTAACTACGACTGCCTTGCTGTGTGGTGTTGAGCAGGAGGCTTTCAGTACAACAGCTGCACCTGGAAACAGACTGATGAGAGCAGTGGTAAGCGACAAGTTTAATTTGTTTCGTGACTATATGACTCCTTAAATGTCATAAATGGTAATTTTGTCCTCTGTTAATATAAAAAATAATATTGATTAGTGCAGCAAATAAGAGTTAGCAGACAAAAAAGAAAGAAAGGGTTAAGACTTAAAGGTCCAAGGCTGCCTTTAAGAAAGATTTCATGTTCCGCAGATGTGTTTTTTCTGGGGGCTGGGGGGGTATTTATACTTTAATCATGTAAAATTATTATTATACTCAAAGTTTTTATAGGTTAGTCTCTCTTTCTTTCATGTAACATAATAGTGCTTTCATGTTAAACTATTATGCCACGTTAATGGGATGTGATATTGTCATCTTTATATCATTCACAACAGTCGCAATGGCTCATTTGTTTGATATTTTATGAGCAAATCATACAGTGCAAACAATAGTTGAGTAAAGCATAACTAGACATTTATTGTGTGTGCAGTAACTGCCAATAAAAAAAAGATTTATGCACAACTTTTGACAAATAAAATAATAAATTATTCAACTATTTCACCCAGGCAAAGTTTTCAAAAGCCTCTTGTACCAATTACTGAAGTCCTTTAGTAAAATATACTCAAAGTGCCAGTAAAATAAACAAAATTAGAGCTTCACCGGTGCTTTAGAGACTCCTGTTTCAAACTGGGACCCAATCAGATCTGCTTTCAGCTCAAAACAGCCTCATTATCCCTCTGATTCCTCACAAGAATTTCTCCAGACTGCCGTCATCGGAGCTGCTGCCACAGATTACTTGAGCCCAAGTGAGAAGGCCTGTCCTGTCCTTCGTTAACCTCTCATTAGAGGAAAGCCCCTCTGTCCTGTGTGACCCTGCACTTCCATACTTAGCACTCATTATTGGCTTTATAAGTTACTGTGCTGCACACATTATAAACAAACACACAAGGCAAAGTATGACACTTTAAAATATGTGTGGAGATGCAGAAATACAGAATATATGCGTGTGTGTGTGTGCGCATATATACACAGAGAGAGAGAGAGAGAGAGAGAGAGAGAGAGAGAGAGTGGGCTGAGTCAGCCTGTGAAAAGTGCGTGTGTGTGTGTGTGTGTGTGCGAATACTTGCATGTGTATGTCGCTGTGCTGTGTTTTTGTATTATATAACAGTATTTAATGTGCTCTAAGATGTCGCATTAGGGATTAGGTTGATAGCGACAGAGCTGCAGATTGCTACTGCCTCTCTGAGCATGTGTGTATGCGTGTTCATGGGTGTATGTGTGTGTGTGTGTGAGAGGAGAGACAAGACATGTTTAAACCTCATCAATAGCATACACTGCACATGCACGTGGCTTTATTATTCATCAAAACAGAATAAGCCTGTGCTCTCTCTGTCTGGTTGATAAGCTCAAAAACGTGCACTGTCTGTCTTTTTCATTTTTTGTACTGGGGTGCGCAAAATTAGCTTTTAATTTTTCCCAAGACTAGTGAACCACACAGTTTTTGTCCCTGTTTTCAAAAAGCAGAAGAAGTTAATTTCCTGCAAAAAGCTATAAGTGATAATTTAACAGGCTAGCAATAACAACTGGGCAAGTACACCAAAAGAATTTAAATTAAGGACAATTATAACTTAAGCAGACTTGGTTTTTATGGTAAATAATTCAGAATATGAGCCTTGAACAGAGAGGGTGGTCTCATTTGTCAGATTATAACTGTTGCCAGGAAATTCACTTACTGCACAGGGAGTTAAACTTAAAGTGTTTGATCTCATTTTTCATTGATACTGACCTCAGATAAAATAAGTTTATGTATTGTAAAAGCTGTTGTTTGCCCAGTTTTCACACAATTCTGCAGTTTCCCGCAGCTCTACAAATGGGTTTGGCTTGTTTTAGGTTTGTGGTCCACAATTTAGCTGGTTCACTCTATAAACCTTCTCTTTAACCTTCTCTCCCACCAGGCAGCTCTAAAAAGCTATAAAAGCTCTGATAAAGCCACTGTACATTACCTGGCCAGCGCCAAAGAGCAGACAGACACAGTTAGCGACTACCAATGCATCATTAGCAGCCAAAGGGCCAAACATTCATGCAAGAGTTGACAGAGATTAAAAACAAAGCTAAAAATAGAATAAATATTTTAATTTTATTTGTCAGCTGGCCAAATATACATCTACAAATGTAGCTAATGTTGCTGTTTTTGTTGCATTTTGCAACTGGGCAACTGTGTGCTGACATGTTTGCGAGACAGCTTCATTACTTTTAAATGTTGCAGTAACAGCTTGCTTTGTTGTCATCAAATTGTCAAAAACAATGCTGTTTTTTAACATCGTTTTATTACACAGAGCTTTTTATTCATTTTGCTGCAGTTTAACTGCAAACCGAGTCTCAAAATGTGGCTACACTGTCAGATCTATCACATAGCTATCACATAGCTGTAGGGACTAGTTTCTTAGAGGTTTATTTTGTTGGATAAACAAAAAATTGCCTCTGTTTAACATTACAGTTCAGAGAGCAACATATATGACTGTGAGTTTTATCCGTCTCGTCCATATCTGCCCGGTTGCATCCTTAATCCTCATAATCCTTCTCACAAGCGCTTTCCTCATCAAACGATGCTATTAGAGTTCACATAAATACACACAGTCCTGTAAGTAAACACTGTTGTTTCAGAAGTGTGAACATGTGATTGACATCAGTCAGGATCCATGGGTTTTTGTATCCTCCTCCCATGTTTGACTTGTACACTTTTAGCCATCTGAGCTTCAGTTTTAATCCCTCCTCCTTTTTATTTGTGTCACAAAGTACCTCAGCAGATTTACACTACGATTTAACACAATGTATTATGCACATTGGAGGCTGATAGCCTGCTCAGTAGCACTCTCATGTTTGCACTTGCTATAGCTAATGTATGTTTCATAATTAATGTGGTAACAATTTATTTATGTGAAAAATGCTGCAAGTGGCACGGTGTACTGGTGATAGCTTTCTGATCAAGCTCATAGTCGGTCTCTGTGCAATCTGAATGTGCTCAGATGTGAAAGAGGGTCACTGCAACAACGAGAAATATGACAAAATGAGAAAAAATAAAATACTATATAATATTTATGTATGTTTTCATTTGCTTGGTGGGAAAGGGTGAGCACAGGTATATTCAGTTGGTTGCAATTTGCAACCTCACCATCTGCTGCCATTTAAATCTTACACACTTGACCTTTAAGACAAGTACAGTGTAACTGAATGATGACCATGCATAATGAGTAGTCTCTTTGTATTCTGGCTTTTACTTTAAATTTCCTGAACATGCCTTATACATTCTCGTTGGGTTTTACATTTGGGATTCCAACACACTAAATATACCGTATAAAAAGGCTTTTTATTTGTGGTATCTCATACTGAGCCATGCCTCATTGAGACGCATCATTATCACGATACACTCAAAAATCATAATGAGCTTTGTGGCTTTCTCATAATAAATGCATATGTGCTGTCCAAGCAGGAAAAGTCAAATGAATGCATACATGAAAAAGAACTTTTAAAGAAAAAACCTGAAATACCACTCAAAGCAGAGGAGAAACTCAGTGAATCATTATCTCAACACCCATGTTTTAGGATTTTTTTTTTAACTAAAACATATCTTTGAACAATCGATATGCTTGTTCAGCTAGTAAACTGAGGTTGAAAAATAACTGATTCCTGATGTGAAAAGGGATTTCATAAGATGCAGTTTCATCAGTTAGTTGTCGAACATAAACCCATGGTCCTGTGCTTCCAGGGTCCTACATTGTACAATATGAAGTGGGCAATGGGTCTATCAGAGCATTTTCAGTGAAAACATTTGCTGTGGCTCAAAACTTTGATGACAACAGATGACAGTGTGCTCACAAGCCAAAACAATGAGCTAAAATAAACCAAAAAGCTTGGGAGAGCCTGGGTTAACTTCAGATCTGGCTCTGTGTTTATCACTATGAGGGAACTGTGTTGCTGTTAAGCTGAGATTTTCTCTGCAAAGACTGCTAACTCATCCCTGCGCTGTGTTCTGTTTTAACATTTCAAGTTCACACCTCCTGTGTATTAAAAGCATTTCCCAGCATCAATTAAAATCCAACACCTGAACCACCTTCTCTGTTCAAGCCCTATTTTCTGATTTATACTGATAGGATGGGTGTATTTTTTTCCATAAAACCTTGCCTAGTGCAGCTATAATTTTGATGACTTTAAATAAAATCTTGGATCAGTTCTTTGAAGCCTTTCCTGTGTCCACTTTGGCAAAGCTGTGACTGTAAATAATGCAGTTTGCAGCAGCAGAGCCCACCATGCCCCCATTTACTGGCCAGGCATTTGATACAAGGCCGTTTTCTGCGGCTAAAAGCACTGGATCTCACTTCATCTGTCTCTCTTTTCCAATCTCTTGCTGTCCTTCCTTTCCTCTCTGATTGTTTTCCTCCAGCACTCATGTCGTCGCTCACTCTGCCTGCTCCTCTCTCTCTCTTTAATCGCTCTCCACCTTGATCTCTTTTCTTTTATCTCTCCATCTTTCTCCTATTTTTGGTCCCAGATGCATCAATTATTCATGTCTTTGCATGGACCTTCTGACGAGAGAGCTATCAACAAGAGCTATCAGGGTCATCAGACTTCACCTGAGCTTCTACCTGTCACACACGAGGATGCACGTACATGCACACACACACACACACACTGCATGCATATATATAAATCTACAACACAAGTAGGAGATCATGCACACACACTGCTGCCTACTGGGGAAGGTAGGCAGGTGGTGAAGTCACATTTTTCACCACATGGCTGCAAGTGAAAAACATTATATTCAGAAACAGTCATGCTGAATATATCAAGCAAGGGAAAAAAACACTTTTTTGCACTTGTTTAGTTTGTCATCCTGAACTCTGTGCTAATTCTTCACTTCAACTTGTGTCAAACATGTAACTAGTCAAACAAAGTCAAATACTGCTAAAAACTTTCAAAGAATTTATAACAATAGCAATAGTGAAATACTGCAAGAAAACATTTGAATGACCTAAAGGTTTTGTGTATTAGAGCAGAGTTCCTGACAGAAATATAGAGGCAATATTTTTATTAAATAATAAAATAATTTTTTATTATTTGCCAATAACTTTAGCCTTCAAGAGCCAATGCCTATCTTGTGAGATGGGCTTGTGCTACAAGGCTACAAGGAATGATACTCTAAGAATAAGCTCAGCCCGAGGCCAAGCTGGGCTCACTTGCCAGATCATAGTCAAAGAAAAGAACAATTTGTGGGCTATCTGACTTTTCAAGGATACAAAATGTTTGCAGTTAGGTATTTAAACTGAAGTTACTAGCAGATAAAATGCAAATATAAGATGAATATTTCCCTGAAACATTAGGTGGTCAAATGATAGAATGTTACATCACATTATGCAAATAGATTTATGCCAGATGCAAAAAATGACACACCAACATTAGCTAAAACATCAGTATGAATGATTGCAAACTTTTTTTGACACAATTGTGGGATCTTTGGTTGGTAGAGCCAGAAGTGAACTCTTGAATAATACAAACAGGTATTTGTTATAAACCAAGCAATCATTTATACCCCAAATACCTGTGTTCTTTCATTGACTGTGTTGGAGCACATCAATTTTGGTAAAAACTGCAAAAAAACCCACAAAATACATCATGTGCCACTGGATACAATGGCTAGCATTGTATCCAGTGGCTCCCTGAGGGATTTTGTGGCCTGTGAAAAGATATCACATTGGGTTCCATTAACAAAAGTCACACTAACCCTGCACATACCCACATCTCCAGAGCCGTATCAATTCAAGGCTTTAAATGCTCAACCTATATAGGTTTGTCACTCTCTTACAGTCCAATACTTACTGTCAACACTGTGCAGACAGGCATGCAACAGTCTACATACAATGGAATGTACTATTTGATGCAAAACTAGCATGGTTTTTAAGAAATATGCAGAAGGCACTTTAAGAATGTCCTCTTTCTGTAGAGTGTACATTAGGTATATAATTTATGTGCTTAGTTCTGATTTTTTTTTTCTTTTTTTCATTTAAATACCCTGCAATTACGCGATTGAAATGTCATTCAACACAATGGTGCTCACCTTCATCAGTTTGTGGCAGGGCTGATTGAGGAGTACACACAGGGCTGCTGAGCCTGAGCTGAAGCTGCATCTGTGGGACCTGGCACTGGGGGCCGCAGGGAAAGAAAATTTAGCATGAATAGTTGGCTTATAGTTGACTTATAGTTTGTTTGAATGTCTTAAATGTCGACCAAAAGAGGAGTGAAACATAAACACTCACAATAACCAGGGAAGAAACTAAGTATTTCATGTTGGGGAAGCAACAGTAGCCCGTTTCACAGTAGCCAAAACTGATTTATTTCTTTCACTTATAGACTGAACCCACCTTTCTTTTTAAATAATGGGCTCATTTACTGTCACCTTTTCTTCTCACTCTCTTTCCTGTCTTTCTCTCATTTCTTTCAGTTTTTGGTGGTCAGAATTGGCTTTCATATGAGACAATATGCAGGTCTTGTGCACTGCTTCCTAAGCTCATCTTTCGCAATTCCTTGCTGGCTGACAGCGTTTGCGCCTTGTTTTGAGGCAGGACTGAACCATATGATGTAAAAAGATAGGGGTGTGAGAGGGACTCTCTGAATGTTTTTTGTCTGCTTGCTCATCTGCTTTTTAACAAACCAAGAAAAGTAAAGAAAAAAAACATGTTTAATACTCCTTTACTGATTATATGCCAATAATTTATTGATTCCTCAGTCCTCAGAACCATATAGAAACCTCTGTGGTCCTTGATTCATTTTTTTGTCAAGGCAGAAATTGGCTCTCACATAGTCTACAGCCATGATGGCTGTGTTGGTCCATGAGCTAAATTGCTGTGCTGTAACTTATCGGCACACAACATGGAAGCTTTAGTTTTTAGACCAGCTGTTCTCTCTGTTTAAACTGCATACAGTGTTTGCTCAAAGAAATCCTAGAATTGACCAACGATGTTGGCCATCCTATGGCTGTGAGTTAATTTAGATTGTTTCATCACCTTAGGGAAGGGTTGGGGTCACTGATCACTACTGCACGGTGTATTGCATTGGATCTACTGTAATACATGCATAAATTAGCAAAGCATCTAGCAGACTTTATCTCTACTCGTTGCTTAACAAATTACATGATTTATTTATAGCCTACTTTTTCTTACTCGCCTTAAGTTTAAGTGACTGCCTCTCTCAGCAGAGCACCATGGTAGAATTTTAGCCTGCATGAATGTTTTTTTCATCCTTACATTGTTAAAATGAGCTGCTAATGTGTGGAATATTAGCGAAAACAACAAGCAAGCAAACTGTGAAGTCTGCTAACGACATATATTTTTGTTGCTGCTTACTCAAATGATTTCCATTATGGAAGGTGCATGGTCAGTTATCCTTGCACAACAAATAAAAGTTTATATCTCTCATAATATAAACATAAAACATAAATGCACAATAAAATAGGAATAAAAACTTTTAAGACTGAGGTATAGAGATATTTACATACATACCTAAATATACATCCCTATACCCAGGACAATATACTGTGGTGAATTTTTTTTATTTGCATCTGGAGGCATGTAAACAGCTGCTAAAAGATATGGATGTAAGCAACTTCACTTAAAAAGGTTCTTTAAAAAGGGAATGTTAAAAATATGGATAATTGAATGGCTTTAATGATCTAGTTTGATGGACTGGACACTCCCAATAGACTCTCCAGTCACACATTGGAAGACTTTTTTTTTTCTGAATGATCTGATTCTCTCCTGTCTGTAACTGTTACTGTTACTACAAGCTCTCAAAACCTCTCTTAGCCTGGTGGCTAAACTGTGGGGGTCAAAAGCCCCCAGCTTGTGATCAGTCAGGCAGTCCAAAAGCAAATATTGACCAGTGTGAATGGTTTTCAGTATAAAACCTCAGGCAGTCTTTGCAGTCAATATGCTGAAACTGCAGAGTGAGAGGAAAACATGGTGAGAGGGGCAGAGAGGGAGAGAGCAGCAACCAGGAATATCAGGACTTAAGGCTGCATGAGTTACAGCTCAGCACAGCTCAGCGAATGAGTTACTGTTATGCAAGAGCTCAGTCAGCCCAGCTGGAGATCAGAGAGAGAGAGAGAGAGAGAGAGAGAGCAGTGAGCCGAGGGAGCACGAGTGAACGAGTGGAGGGACAGAGAGGAGAGAGGGCTGGAGAGAAAACGACAGCAAGTGAGCAGAGAGCAAGCAGGCTACAGCTGGATCTACCATACACATGCACACACACACACACAGGATCATACACACTCCCTCACTTTTGCTCCCTCTCTCTGTCGTACCTTCTTGCAGCACAGCAGCGTCATGAGTGGCAACACAGAGGGGGTTTTCCTCTCTCCACCCAGGGAGTGAGGAGAGAAGAAGAAGACGAAGAGGACAGCCGGGAAGAAAAAAGAAGACTGAGGAAGAAGTGCGAGAACAGGTGAGGAGAGGAAAGTAGAGGAGGAGGACGGAAAAGAAGGAAGGGAAGCACTAAACTTTCCTCTTCAGGATCTTTTGAACTCATACTGAGCCTCACCATGAGGTTATGAATCCCTCTTCTTTCCTCTGACAGAGCTTTTCTTCAATACCTGACCACATGTCTCTGAAAGTGGGATCCATGGCTCGAAGCACAGGCATGCACCTCTGGATGCTTCTGTGCCTCCTGCTCTGTGCTCTGGTCCATGCCAGCGGCTCCACTCTGAGCCCTGAGGACTCGCAGAACAACAGTGCCATATCGCTGCTGGAGAACTGGACCGGCACAACAATCCAGCTGCAGCCAGACCTGCAGACTGAAGCCCAGACACAGACAGAAGCACAGACAGACGCCCTGACAGACGCGCCAACTGAGAGGACCACCAGCAACTATACAGGTTAGTTTTTATGTCTGATTACCATCTGTGTAATGATCAATGATTATTTCTTTTTGTGTGCAAAAAGTTTGCATGTCTGGAAAGCAGGAGTTGAATTTAAACCAAAGCAAAACTTTTACTTGTTTAAATCCAAGAGTTTGCAACAAACTTTTCATCGTCAAGTTCAAGAAAGTGTTTGGTAGATGTTCTTTACCCTCTGTTCAAAACAAAACGTGATATCGCCTGTAATTAGAGACATATTCTGTGACTAAAGCTGGGATGATTCACTAAAATGCTCAAATAGTTACCTGACCGAAAAGAAATGTCATCTCTTTATAACTGCATGTCATTTTTAAGCAAAAATGCCTAAAAACACCCCATTGTGACTTCTTAAATCGAAATATTTGCAAATTGTCTTAGTCTTCTCTGATAGTAAATGAAATCTCTTTGGGGTTTAGACTGGTGTCTAAACATGAAGGATATTCAGTTATGTTGATTTTGACTTGAACTAAATAACCACTTCAGGAGTTCTTGTCATGTTCACAGACCGGAACAATGACCAAAAATGTTGACTACAGAGAATATAAATCGTTATACAATATAGAGATTATAGATATGTATGTAGAAATCACAGAATTAAGCTTTTGATGTAACATTAGCAGTTGCTATACATATAATCACAAGTCATGTTATTAGACCTTTTACTGGCTTTAAAACTGCCAGCAAAAATGAAATCAAATTTAATTTCCCTTAAATTATTCTTAAACTATAAAAATAATCACAGAAAGTAGCCTTTATAGATATACATGTATTTTACTGTCAGTACTTAAGCAAAAAATAGGCTTTAAAGACTTCCATGTTTCTTTTTCTAAGGAGATATTCACACGTTCAACTATCTTAGATGCAGCTGTGTTGGACAGGATGACTTCAGTCTTCAGAAAAGAAAATCCTGCATGCATTGCCCTCGGTAAATATCAAAATTTATTAGCCTTCTGAACCTCCTTCTGGACCCTCATCAGGAGCATCGTGATCAATAAATTCTGTTGCATGCAGATTTTCTCTTCTGAAGAGTAAAAAAAACCTTCTGTGTTTGACATTTTACCTAAAAACAGTCTTAAGTGAAGTTCCTCCACACATGATGAAGATGTATGAATGAAACTAAAAACCACGTGCTGATTTTCCCCCCAAAGAAGGAGACAGAGTTTCAAGTGCTCAAGTAACATGTGTATGCTGTAATGTGTGTGTGTGTCTGTGTTTACCTGCATGACACTGGCAGTGTTTGTGCACATGTGATTTTCTGTTTTGCTTTTGATCAAGTTAGTCAATTTATGTTTGCTTGTAAGCAAGCTTGCAGTTTGAGATGCATGTGCATGGTGGTCAGTTGAGTGCATGTTTTCGTTCATGAATGAGAGAACATTTCTGGAGTGGATTATTTTGAGAGTTAAACATTATGCATATTTTGTATGTATTATTTTGTATTAAGTTACTATGTCAAGCGACTATACAGAAATTAAGAACAAATGTGTGTTTATGTCCGTTTTTTGTGCTCCGCTGAGAATGCAGAAGTGTGAGTGCAAAAAAGCAAATGAGCAATTTTAGTCTGTAAATATGTGCATGTGTGTGTGTGTGTGTGAGTTATTAAAGTATAAAGTGCTTATTCCTGCTCCGTCAGAGACAGAGCTGCTGTTATGAAACGAGCAACTGTGTTGTTTATTCTCTAAACCTTTAAGAAGATTGGTGTCGTTTGGGCAGAGTGTGTCCATTTCCTATGTGTGTGTGTGTGTGTGTGTGTGTGTGTGTGTGTGTGTGTGAGAGAGAGAGAGAGAGAGTGTGTGTGTGTGTATTATGAGTGTATTAGGCACGTGATGTTTGCATTTTGTCATCTGCTGTAGGCTATTTGCACACACGTGAGGAAAAAGCGGCGGGTGAGGGACATAGGAATAAATGGTGGAAAACAAAGAGAGAGAGAAGGACATCGGAAGAAAATCAAAGAGGACAGAATACGTGACAGAAACTCTGAAGGAATAAAAAAAAAGGAGCGAGAAACAAAGTGACAAATGGAGAAAAAGCAATTAGTAGAAAAAGAGACATAAATGAGGCAGAGGCTGGAGAAAATACACAGCTGTGAGAGACATATAGAGAGAGGAGGAAAGGAAAGAGAGAGAGAGGAAATGGACAGAGGGAGAGGAGGAGGAGAGAAAGCAGCTCATGCTCTAGTGGAGGTGAAGTCAAGCGAGCAACGCTGCAGCTTTTTCTTCAGGCTGAGCTGCTCCGGCCTGGACGTACAGAACTGTCTTTAACTGCATCACCTGGCATCTCACAAACACACAAACACACATGCACACACACACAAAGGCACACACAAGTGATCAGCTGGCTTGCCACATCGTACCACATGCATGAATTACACCACACCAGAGCTCTTGTGCAAGAGAGCGTCCAAAAATTCTAAATCCTGGAGGTGTGATTAACATCAGCGTTCCCAAAACCAGGGTGTGTGTGTGTGTGTGTTTGTTTGTTACAGTATAAACTACTTATTCCAGGTATCATAGCAGATAAGCTCTCCTTGTTTAGTTCACTTATCCACCACATTTAAAGCCTATTCAATTCCTTCAGGTCTGAGTTAGAGCAGAAATATTGTACTTATGTTTGGACATTTCAGCCATTCTAGTTTCAGCTTCTTGAATATAAATCCAGTCTCAGATCTCATTTATAAGACAAAAATAAATCCAATTAAATATAGAATGCTTTTGTACATGCAGAGCTTTTGAACACCAAAGTTTTTTATAAAGCAGTCAAATCAAAACCACTCAAGGAAGACACAGCTTTTTGTGCAGCCTTATTTGTAGCAGTGCTTCCCAGCCCCTTTGTTAAAGATAAACTCATATACACCTTCATCAACACTTGCTGTTATGTTGCTGATTTGAGGTGATTTTAATTAAACTAGATGTAATTTTAAAAAAAATACTAACTACATAAAGTGGATATCATGGCAATTTTCAGTACATACAGTTTGAACCTGCAATGTTTATGTTTGCTTTTGGTTAAGTTTGCATGCTTGAAAAGTATCAGCAAGAATTCACTTTATTAAAAGGAAAACAATTTAATTCTCTCCTGCATCGAGAGAATTTTAGCAGGAAAAAATTATGTCCATGTGAATTTTTTCATTCTTGTATAACAATAGAAAGAGCACTGCAAGAAACAATAATCTGGGCTCATCCTAATATTAATCACCAGGGACATGCAGCCTCCAACAAACTGTGACCAGCTTCCCTGACTGGGAGTCTTTGCTAGCATCTAAGCCTTACCAAATGGCGAAGCCTAACTAAGACAAAAAGTACACATTAACTGTAGTTCTCTCTTAATACTGTTAATGTGAATAGTTAAAGCATTGGATGTTCACATTTTAACATTAAAGACACTTAAAGTCCTTCAATTCAAAACCCATGTGACAACCATCCCTGTCCTCCCCTTACATTTTGAATTGCTTATGAGTCCTTTTAGCTATCTTTTAGTATATAAGCAGCATGGTGGATCAGTGAATCAGCACATAGGTTAAGAACCAAATGTGTAAAAACTTAAAAAAAATACCACATGTATTGTTTTTTTGTATTAAAATCACAGAAGTTGACAATGCTTGATCAATGTCACATCTCAGAGGGGTTATAGGTCAAAGGTCAGACATGATCTAACATTCTTCTCCCTACTGACGTGTGTTTGCTAAATCCACTGTTTTACGATCAATAAAACCGGTGAAGCAGATGTGTGAAGGTTTTGTGCACGGGGCCTTGGAGCAGTGGATCAAACCAGAGCTTTCAGACTCCATCAATACGAGCCGTGACTCATTATGCAGCTCATCCAGGAATCTTTGCTGTCGGCTGTTCCTGGAAGTAAATTGATCGGAGTTCTTCTATTGATTAACTCGTCCTCAGGTGCTCCTCCTTTGTACATCAGAATGCATCTATACACTTGTAGCCTATGTTTAAATTCAGTGTTTTAATAGTGTCTGAAACGCCACTTTTGTTTTATGTCCATGTAAATTTCCTTTTCTTCTCTATTTGTTCCTCATCTTACAACTGGATGAAATAGACTATTTCTTAACCCTGATTTCAGTCTGGCTGTCTCTGTAATATCATGCAATATTCAGTAGTCTTTGTGCTACATGTAACCTTACACACCAGATGGATTGTTTCACATATCCACATGCGTGTGGTTCACATGTCCAACTGGGAAACATCCCATCCCATCGTTTAAAAAAAGCTGGAAAGTGGCTGAATGAATACACTGTCTGTCACACAATACTCATACTCTTGCCAAAGGAGACTAACGAAAACTTCTTTTCAATCAAGAAAGCCTTTGTTGCTGTTCTTTGCTTTTCTTTTAACAAGTAAATGTTGTCCAGTTCTAATAGAACTGCCACTATTGCACTATTGCCGCTATCGACGACAGACATTTTTTACAAGCTTGTCGCCACTTCTCACTTTCAACAAAACTTAACCACACTTGTAGCTATCACCTCTTCCCCTGCAAAGTACGCTGATTGGTCCAATCATATTCTGACTGGATACAAAGCCAATGTGGCTGGAGCTTTTCAAGATGGACCTTCAAGATTTCAGACTTGGAATCTCGGCAGTCCAGCTACCTTTAAAAGTTATACTGCGTTCACTACAATATATATCAACATATACATGACTTGTGTTTTAGCCAATATCCCATTGCAGAAAAAGCAAGATATACAGAATAGCACAAAAGAGTATATTTCCTCAAATTATTAGACAAAACTTTCATTTCAATCAAGTAATATGATCATCAGAGTCTTAATTTATTCCTTCCTGAAGAAAACATAAATATCTGCACAGAGGTTTATTCAACCCAATAAGTTGTCCAGCATCTCATTCAGAACCACAAATGTTAACTTCATGTTGGTACAAGAGGAAAAGTCGAGGGAAGCCAAAGTCATTAGGATTCATTATCTGGGACTAAAAATCCATTTAGTAGTTCTCAAGATATTCCAACACAAAACTGGGGATATTGGAAGTGTGGCGCATTCTGACACCTCTGTTCCTCAGTATAGTGACTTTACATTGATGCATAATATGTGAAAAGTGATGTTGGCAAGGTTAGCACCAGAACTATGGCCTCAACTGCCACAAAGTGCACAAAATCACCTAATTTTTACAAAGCCAATAACAACACGATGTCTTCACAAGCAAAAAATGCAAAAACAGCGGCACTGCAAACTGACTTCCTGAATACGTTGAACTCCAAAGGAATTTTTCAAAAGATTAGTTTTCAGTGCTTTGTAGATTAAACACATAGAAAAAGCTATGTTTGAGAAAATTCTCCCGTATGATTTCCTGTTAGGAGAATCTGGCAGGCTGCTAATGAGCAGCACTCATTTAAGTCTTAGAAATTCGGTAAGCCTTCACATTATCACGGTAACACACCCTATTAACCTCTACGGAGTTTGTAAGAGTTAATGTAAGTGTTAATCCCTAAAGGAGACCCATATCAGTTACTTAGTAGGCAATCTGCCTCTTAATCTATCCAAACAGGAGTTTACTGTGAATCCTCATGTCTCTGGTGTTATTTTCCTCCGTAACAATTTTTTTTTATTCACTCTTAATACACTTTCGATAAAACTTTATGCATTAATTGTCAAGACAGTCTCTCTTCTTTTGTTACATTCCTACCAAAGGGAAGCACTGGGGGGTAAAATAAGTGCAACAGAGACCAATTAAGCAGTCAGACATCACGAACAAGTCCCTGTAGTTCTAATCGGATAAATATTCCAAAAGAATCTAGTGTCTTAAACAATAAAGATACTAACGTTCAGTTTTAAATACAGCATCTACCTCAGGATGGCAATAAGCTGCTTATTCCTCTCTCTGCATCTCTTCAGATAGGATCGAGTGCCAAAAGCCTAAAACGTAAATGTGAAATGTTACAATGCCTTTAATCTGGTCAACTGACAGGCAAAGCCAATTACCTTTGTCTATTACAGGCTATTTGTAGTGCAAGAAATCCTGTTAATGACAACCTAACCTCACAAATACAGGAGTACACATTTACTGGTAGCAGGCAGAGTCCAGTGAGTCCAGTATATTTTGAAGCTAATAACATCTGTTAGAGATTTTCTTGCATTAGGGGCCATGTTAGAAACCTGCTTTTACTCATGTATTTTACATTATCACTGCTAAGTATTTTAATTTTAATCGCATATATCGAAGAGCCAAATAAGTGTATTTTAACACTTAATTTTCACTTATGATTCTTTTTTTCAAAGGTGTCCTTTGTGAAAACATCAAAAAACACAGCAGCGGATTTAAACTTTAACACAGGCAATGTCTGGATGTCACATATGACTCATATAATGTACATACAAGGGCACACACACACATACGCACAAGCAGTGCCAGGGGTATTTCTGTCCTCGACACAAACTATCGTCACTCCTGAGCCCTACAGGCTTGGCGAGTCTCAGACAAAGAGTTCCTTCTGTCTTCTGCCTGTCAATCCAATATGGCTGCTGGCAGTGACTCAACTTCATTATTACCTTCCCACGGCTTTAAACTAGCACCGCTCGCTGAACAAAGTCGCTGAGGGAGAGTCTGAAATTAGCTTCTCTCTGCTCTGATGGGTGAAGCTGGATGGCAACAACTTAAAGGGCAGAGGAATGAAAGTGAGGAGGCAGTGAAGACAAACACACCTCCTAAAAACCTCATCCAAATTGATTTTTGGAAATCTGTTACTTCAAGACACAAACTTTGCCTCATTAATCAAAGCAACAGTTTGACAGTTTGGGAAATACATTTAATTTTTTTCCCTTGTCAATACATATGTCACATATCACCTCATGCTCTCCCATCTGTAGCCTGCAATAGAAATGTAGCTGGAGCTACCCTACACCAGTTAGCCTAGCTTAGCACAAAGGCTGGAAATGGGGGAACAGCGACGAGGCCCTGTAAAACATCTTTCCTATTTTTGACCCTTTTGGTTTTGGATTAAGCAAACATTTTTGCTAGCATTAAAGATGTTGGTGGGGTTTGTTACATTTTGGGTGGAGTCAGGTTAGCTGTTGCCCATCTTAGCGTCCAAATATGCGAGCGGTATTGATCTTCTTATTTAACTCTCAGTTCCCAAGTAACTGTATTACCAAAATGTGTGAATATTAAATTATCACAAGGAGGAGCGCTTGGTATTGATTACTTTTACTTTGAGTGATAAATGCATCTGTAGCAGTGCTCATTCTAATAAAAAAAAAAAACACCATTGCCTCTTAAAAACATAAATGCCCCAAAAGCTAACAGACATCCCCATCAGACGCTCTGGTCTTGTCATGTTATCTATTGCTATTGCATTTGCTGTAAATGACAAAACTTTTTAAATAACTCTTACTTCATTTCGTACTTATTCAAAATGTGTCACACTGACAACAAAAATCTGGCTTAACATGTAGAAAAAGAAAAGTAAAATTTGAGATTTCTTGACTCCATGTAATGTTTCTTTGATGAAGGCTCTGTATTTTAATATGCTAGTTATTCTGTGCCAAAAATATTTTTTTCAGTTTTAATGACATCCAGTGTAATCAAAGCTCAGTAAAATCTGTTGAAGGTTTAGAGATCAGTGTTACTGCCTTCTGGCATGTCAGGGAGGTTAACCAGAAGATCAGTGATTTCCATAGCTCAAAATCAGCCCTACTGTTCTCTCCCTGTTTGACTGGACAGATTGTGCTCAAACTGATCCAGCCAATTAAAGGTTTACGATTATGTTTCAGCTTCTGCCTTTGGTTTCTGCTCACAAACAAATAATCTCTAAAAATGTGACTATAATAATGTCCTGGGTCACTTTATCTCACTCTGCTAGCATCTGGGACTCACTGGACACAAACACCACTGCAATGCAAAGACAGACATGCATGTCTTTATGTGTTTGAACAGGAACACACACATTACACAAGCAGAGTGAGAGCTAGGGGGATTAGGTAATCTGTTGTGATACCACGCATCAGTGAGGTGCCACAGAAATAGATACACTGATGGACACGGAGAGGCTTGATGTTTGTTTGAGGGCAGATCACATAAAGCTGGAGCAGCTGGAGCAAAGGGACCAAAAACCACTCAAGAAGAGGAAGAAACAGACAGGAACACCAAAGTGAACGAGATGAAGCTAGTCAGTCGTCAGCCAAGAATGCCATCTTTCATTAACTTCAGCCCAGACTTTTAGCGTCTGGTAAAGTCTGACTCAGATGAAATTTATTTTTAACCATTGTTTGTCGAGAGGAAACTGACCAAGCATGGAGGAGGGAGAGTTTTCTCTTGGACTGTTTTGCTCATGTCTGACTTTGAGATGCAGGGTTGTTTTCTTTCTAATCTCACTCTCAATCTCTAAGTTTAGTTTGTCGCCTTCTCTCAAAAAAGGGGAGGCAGCCTACTGCATTAACAGAAAAAAGTTCTCGAGATAAAAAGAGGATGTTAATACAGATTGTTTTTCACTCATGTCAACTAAAGTAGTTTTGCAGACATACAGAAGACACACTGACACTTATTTAGTATATCAAACTGAGGGATGCTAGCATTAAAGCTGCATTGATCAAGACATTTATTTTTAAAACAAATCACATGTGAAGGGGTTTTGTTTTATTTAAACACAGACAAAATGTATCTAATTCTGCAGTTTCCCACAAATCTGTGGAATAATCAAATATTATTTCCTTTGCAATTAAATGGGAATTGTACACATTTTAGGCTATGTACATTTTTCAACTAAGTAGCAAAGGTCTCAGACAAGCAGGGACAGGCCAACATAAGAATCACATCAAAAAAACACTGGGAAGTGTAGGATCCAATGGGAACCAATGGAGCTTCATCAATATGAGGGCTACAAGTCTGGACGCTGGTATCTCAGGATCTCAGGATGAGGCATTAATGAAGTAACGACCAGTTAAGTTAAGTGCAAGATAAGATAAGATAAGCTTAGATAAGGCCTTAAATATTTAGTTTATAAAGCAGAAAAGTTAAAGGAGCAAAGGACCTTACAGTGTGTGTGTTTGGGCATGACATGTCACTGTGCAGAAAACTATGTGTTTTCCTGCACGTGTGTATGCCATGGTGGCATTTTGTGAGTGTGTGTGTTTGTTCTGTTCACTCTTTCTGTGCATGTGAATGTGTATGTGTGTGTATGTGTGCGTATGTGTGTTTGAATCTTTAATGCAGAGAGCCTAATCTTTATTTAATCACAAACTATTCCGAGCGCTTCCCTGACAGAAACATGTGAGGAGGGTTTTAGAGAAGAATACAGCACAGTGGATGTTTGGTTGGCAGCGTTGGGTTGCCAGGTTTGGAAGGTCTAGAAATGTATTAGCACCCCACTTGCACTTGAACACTTTGATTGGCAACCCACAGTTTCCACGATGACAGAGGAGCTTACTGAATGGAGCCAAAGAAACTGGAAAAGAGCAAATAGATGGCAGAGTCAATACGTATACACACACACACACACACGCACACACACACACACTCACATCCACAACTTAGCTAGCAGTCAACTTAAGTGAAGTCAAATCAGCGTCAAACTAAAATCAACACAAATTTTTAATCTTTTCACTATTAATAAATTTATTTTATTGACGCTGGGATTCACTGGGGTTGTTCTGTTTAACCACACACTGGTTCACCCCACACTGGTTCACACTGGTTCACCCCACACTGGTTCACACTGGTTCACCCCACACTGTCACTGTTCTTCCTCTCTGTTTACCATGGCATGTAGACTTGTATGGAGGTGGATATTAACCCAGTCTCTCAGGGCTGTAGTGGCAGATGACAAGTTTCCTGTTGTGGTGTGGCAGCAGCCACCAAAAAAATACACGGCAGCGAGAATCTTAAAACAGAGTGTCACGTAATATGTTCAATATTTTATTTGCTGCTATTGAGGTACAGGCTTTTTCTTTGGCAGGCAAATGCATGTGTATTTGTGTGTGTGTTCCTGAGTGTGTAAGCTAAGGTGCATTCAAAATTTTAGTCCTTTTTGGTAGTAATTTTAGTAGAAGTTTCCAGACAAGCACTGCACATCATCAGCACATGCATTAGCTCCTGTTTTGTAAAGAAGAGTTTGTTGACCCAGATATTATTATCTGGTCAGCCGAGACAGACAGGGATGAACTATGGATGTCCAGAAATAAAACTCAAAATCAATGCTGTGTTGCTCCGTGTCTGCTGGATATGCTAATAGGAAACTGCTTACTAGAATATCATTGCGACTTAAAAAATAAGTGACTATATGAGAAGGTTTACAGCACCTTTAACAGCATGTAGAAGCAAACACAATACCACTAGCAACATACTGAACATGACATGTAGCTACCTTTATCTTCCTTTTAACCCTTTAAGAGTAACAAACTATCAACAATACATTTGAAAAACATGGATAAAAGAATGAGTCACGTCATTTAAGTTGTTCTTTAAGCTAAGATTTTTACTCTAAGGCTCGTCTTTATTTATTCCACTGTATATTTAAAATGCTACACTACAAAGCCCAAGTAAACTCCAATAAAAATAACACTGAAATTTAATTTACTGTCTAATTATCAATATCCCCATGGGAACAGGACACAGATAACTGTGTTGTTCTGCACCACGTGAGGCTTTATAATAGATCATTATAGGACAGCTCCTACTACTGATAAACTGACCACATTAATTTCAGATGATTATTCAAACCACCAGGTCTTAATTAAACAGTATCACGTTGCCTTTATTCAAATACAAATTTCACCCACAGATTTGCATCTCTCAAACACAAATGAGTGGATCATTACATGTTCTTCCAACAGCAACTGCTTTGTTGCACTGAAAATAAGGAAAGGAGCTTATCTTTGTTGTATAAGAAAAATTACACTTCTACTGTCCAATCTTCATTCAAACTAACATTTAACCGTCTATCTTTTTCCTGCATGTTGTGTAGAGAAACATAATATCTTTTATTAGGAATAGTGCTGGATTTAGACTTCCTGAAAAGCAGAGTTAATAAATCACTTAAATAATTAATGTCAATACTTTTTATCACTTTATGTCTTACTAGTAAATTACAGTAGCTTTATGTGCATGTCAGCTTCTATACAGAGGAGGAATTGAAACATTCAATCATTTTACCAAACTGTTAACTTTTAATATTAAATATTATATTTGAACACAGAAAAGAACATTCAAGCCAGCATGTCTGATGGTTAGATGTTTGGATTTGGGCTAATCAACATCTCTGCTAGTAACTTCAGCCTCAGCTGAGGGATTAAGCTTACCTTGTCAAAAAGTACTTATTCTTTTTGGAGAAGGGTTTAAATGGGATCCTATGGAGCTATCGGAAACTCTTCTAAGCTTTTAACTAAGGTGGTTGCTGCACGCTTCACACACATACTCACAGAGAGTGATAGCATCAGTTTAAGGTCTCTAAGGGGAAACAGAATGGCTTTTAGGTTCCCCTTTATAAAAGTCAGCTTGTCCTTGTTTCACTGTACTGTACCCATTATTCACGTGTCTGCTGTGTGTGCCTTGCTCTGTGTGTGTGTGTGTGTTTGAGAGGGAAGGGGGGAGAGAGAGGGAGGGGATGCTGTCATCTTCACACAGGATCACGGGATCCTCTCCCTTTCTGTGTCTACCGCTGCAGAAATCCTCCCATCTGTCGCTCCTAATCAGCAGAGAGCAGCTTGCATGTTCACAGGGTCTTAGAGTGGGATGACATCTCTCTCTCTCTCTCTCCATCCCTCGCTCTCACTTTGGAAACACACACACACACACACACACACACACACACACACACACATGCAGACCACACTAATACTGACACAGCAAAGCAAACTGCAGCATCACGTGCCCTTCTGGTCATTACTCATTAAAACATCACAGCTAGACCTCTTTAAATCTGCACTAATCATGATGCTCATGTCACCAATGAAGAAAATACGGTTTGCAATGTAAGATTTTCTCTCTTGGTGCCCTATCCACAGAGCGTGTTAAGCTTATTGTTGTGTTTATTTGACCCCCAGCTTTACTGTTTTGGTTTGTTCCTTACTGCACTCATTGAGCTCTACAGCCACAGTGAACAGCTGCTTTCAGGGAAAAAAGCCTTGGAACAACACCTGCACAGAAAACAAATAGCACGTGGAAAAGGCTCTTAATTGCCTGGGGAACATAGCACAGCGTCCAGAAGCTAAAGTGCCAGATAATTTTCCTCTAGGGTTGGTGAAGAATAAACCAGAGATAAAAGTACAGTGACTGCTGGAGGGCTGGGGGTTCACAACATGACTTAAATAACTGCAAGTTTTGTTTCACATCTGCAAGACTGTAAAAAGGAAAATTTCTGGTAACATGTTTATGATGCTTCTTTCCTAATTTTCTGCTTACAGCTTGTTACACTGCTCCCAAGTGAAACTAAGCAAAATAAAAACTCTAATGTAGCTTTAATGTGGTTTACAACTTATTTTTACATGTGAAATCTAGTTAAGCAAAGTTTTCATAATTGGTTTCATTTGTGTGGGTAAATTTTTGCGTCCGTTAGTTCAGGACACATATACACTGAATCACTCATCACTTTCTCCTGTAATTAAGCCTGTTAGCCAGCTATCTGCAATCAGCACAGGCAAAATGAGCATCTAAGTGAAATTTACTGTAATTTCTAACTAATGTGATTTGCTAGAAACATATTTTTTTTAATTAATGTTTAATACAATGATCTTAACATAGTATGAATCACTGAAGTGAGTTTTAAAAAGCTAGAAATTTAAGCAGCTGGATGAGTAATTGCTGAGTCATCAGCAGTGATCAGTGACCCTGCGAACTCGCTGCAGATATCATATTGTCATTATGTGCTATGGTGCAGAGATGAACTATGCTATTCTTCTGTTTAAGTAAGATCCTCCTTGGATGGCAACTCACAATTTACATGAGATTTCCAGAGAGCCTCAGAAATCCCTGCAGCCCAATCTAACAATAGCTACTGTATCACAAGACCTCTCAGAGGAATTTGCGTATTGTAGCATGAGGAAGATAAAAATAGCACTTTCTGTTTTTCCACTCTCCTTATCTCTCTGTGTCTTTCTATCCAATGTAACTGCTAATCTCAGGCTCTCAGCATAGATGACAGACATTTAAGACCAAATGTGTTTGTGTTTGACGAGAAAAGAGAGAGTAGAAAGGGAAAACAAAGACAGGAAAGAATGGGATAGAGAGGCTCACTGAAACAAAAGAAAAGTGGCACTTAGAAAGAGCAATGTACAGTTTTACTAAAGGCTACAATGGAATCTGATTAAATCAAACTTTTCAAAATAAAAGTAAAGCCTGCATGAGAAGCATAATCCAACAATGGTCAATAATGATACACAGACCTGGATGTAACTAAAATGAAAAGAGGCAAGAAGATTTATCAAATCTTGGATAAAACCTGAATAACTAATGTTGTGTTCATGCAAACTCAGAGATTACAAGTTAACACCCATTTTCTGTCATTTATTAGAAAAGACCAGACCAGTAAAATGTTTAAGGTACACAATAGTGGTAAAGTAACTATTGGGAAATGAGCTTTCCTGTCCTGCTGAGAGTTAGATGAGAAGATCAACACCCTAACACACCTAATCCCTGTATGTTAAAAACAAAGCTAGAGGCAGCAGCCCTTTAGCTTAAATTTACACAAAGACTGCAGCCAGGGGAAACAACTAGCCTGGCTCTGTCCAAAGGTTAGAGCTTGAGCTAAAATTTAGCTCTTTCTTTATAATAGACACTTAGTAGTTTGATATGAAGCTGTGAATTAAGATTTTTGATTCCTCTAATCATCACCACACTTTAATAAAATGGCGAACAGTAAATTTAGCGTCCTCGAGTCTCTACATCTTACCCTTGTTTTGAGGATGTCAAGCAACCAGAAAAGAATAACTAAATAAATCCACTTTTAACATCTTAACTTTCAACAATTTAAAATTTTGAGAGATTTAACCCTTGTAAAAAGGTAGATTTTAGATGCGCTGTAGATTTTGTTATTTTTAGACAGAACCATTTCCCTGTCTTTGTGCTAAGCTAAGCTAACCGACTTCAGGTTACAGCTTCAGATTTACTATAGAGTGGTGCCAATCTTATCAGCATTTCTCATAAAGTTCCATAGAGTAAAAAAATGTGCTTCTCTTCTATTTATGTCCCTTGCTCTTAAACAGATGTTGGTTACTGTCCTCAGGTCTCTCATGTATCCCTGTCCTGCCACCACGTCGGGGTTCCTTTTATGTAGAAAGTGGCACAGGCGTGTCAATCGGCAGCGTCTTGACCTTCTGGTGCAGAGAGGGATACCAGTTGGTCGGCAGCGATAAAATCTACTGCAGTGTCAGGAATGGCAAACCACAGTGGAGCAACTACCTGCCTGTCTGTGAAGGTAAAAGGGTTTAAGGTCACATATTTGAGAAAAATCTTGCAGATTTTCAGATTCACTTTACGATTACTCTTTTTTCAAACACTTATAGTCTTGTTTAAGGATCTGTGGATGAATTATATCTTATTAAAAAAGGTAAATCTTTCCTCCGTCAGCGATCCCCAGACCTGAGGACCGTGGTCTTAGAGTAGCAGTGTTGGCTTCAGTGGTGAGTGGCATTGTCATCCTGGCCATGTCCCTGTCCTTCCTCATCTGCTGCCTTCAGGAACGATCCAGTCGGGACCGAGCCAAGAAGGAGGGACGGAGCAGGTATGACCAGAGAGAGGGTTGTCAAAAGTAACCCCCCTTTTATTTATTTGGCTATTTCACCGTTCTTTACCCAGAGAGTCTCTTGGGATTAAAAGCTCTTTTTCAAGGGTGACCTCCCAAAGATAGCACTGAGCTAAAAACTAACCAAGATTATACAACAGTCTCCCTAATATGTGTGATTGTGTGCGGGTGGGTGGGTGGGTGTGTGTGTGTGTGTGTGTCTAGTATGGAGGGTGGGAGGGAGGGGCTTTCTTTGTAATTGTTTT
>JAPZDY010000015.1:3624237-3635226 GCA_029783645.1 Ctenochaetus hawaiiensis | reverse complement strand
TACATTTCTCTGGTTCTTTACAACATTTAGGTAGTTTCCATCATGTATCATTGGGTTTGAGATTCTCAAAAAAACTTTTTAACAGATAAGAGTCATCATGAAATCATTTTTTTTAATTCTGTCCATGGAAATTGAGGTCACACATTGCCATAGAAATAAAGGCTCACCTTCTTGTGCTCAATCTTGCCAATAGGTGGAGGGAGGGGGCAAGGGGTTTACAACCCACCCTCATCCACCTCTCTAACAGATCTGATCGCTTCCTTTTTTCCTCTTAGGGCAGGCTAGGCAAGGCATTAATTTTCCACTGCACTTGTTTGTTTTTCACTGGTTGCCTGAACAATGACCTCATTGCCAGGAGACGCATTTAAATATCCTATTTATCTTTAGATATACATCCTCCTCCTTCTCACGTGTTTGAGCCAAAGATCCCAGCAGGTTCAGGATTAAACATGACTGTATATTCACAGCTGAAGCCTTTCATCTTTTCAAGAAATAACTGTTTCTCTCAGCTGAAGCACTGATCCTTGGGAGCAGCAGATCTGAGAGAATCAGCATGTTTCTCTGTTTATTTGTATTCTAAGTATCTAGACTCTGTTATGCTCTATTGTATGTGAAGCCTCTCTCTGAGATTTTACTAGTTTTATATTACTGTCAAAAATGGCTTTTAGGATAACAGACCTGCCTCCAGCAGCATTAAAAAAAAAAAAGAGATTCAATTTTATCCCACCTCATCTAAAAGAAGCAGTTGAATAGAGCTTACTGCAATGAGCCCATTCAATACTGTCAGCTACATTATTAAACTGATTTGAGATTGTTGGATCAAACACAAATAAATCTGGAGTCAGAAAGCTGATGGCTGAAATATTATGTTGACATTTAATCACTTTCATGCCAGTGTACAATTAATCAATATTCCACTAGAGTTCGGTTCTTAAGACAACAGACAAGCCTCTGAAATTCAACATATATTTAAAAAAGGTTTATTAAAATCTTCATTAAAGTCCATTTCTCATAGTGAAAGGTACCAAAAAGCATGTGTTTCTATTTTAACTGAGTTGGATGTAGAGCTGAAAACAGTATTTCCCCCATAATGTTACTGATGTGAGATTATATATTGGGTATATCTGATTGCTGAGATGGCGGCGGATAACCCTCATATCTTGGACTCCAGCATGAACCTACCTTTCTTTTTGGAAGTACTGGGCAATGAGTGTTTGGATTCTTGCTTCCCTGCAACCCGACTGTGCTTCATCCGGCAGAAGAAGGATCTCCGGGCTCCGGTGGTCAAGTGGAACGGCCTGACGGGGGTATCTGACTGGACCTGGGCCCCAGCTACACAAAGAAACACAGCATTGTTGGCAATGAAATATAGAGCTTATTTTACTTTTAGCTAGCTTCAGTGTAGAGTAGTTCATAAATGGTAGAGTGTAAATTTTTGCTGCTTTTCTCTAACCAGACATGGCAACAGACTTACATGCAGCATCAACAAGGCGTTGGCGAGGGCTTGGCTCCGAAGACGCCAGCTGTTCTTTTACCTTGTTGATGTCTTTGGGGTGGATGAAATCAAACAAGCTTTGCCCAGTCAGCTCCACCTGTGAACCCAAATGAAACACATCAATTTTTCAACTTTTCACTATCTATGTTTTATTAATTATTATCGAATAGTTGTATTTTCTTTCCTGTGCTTTTAATATCCTAATTATCCTACAGCTCATTGCATCAAATCAAGTCTAAAAGATATCAAGAAAACTCACTTTTTATCCGTTCTTCATGTGCTAAATATATCCCGACTCAAGAGATATCTTTGAATAGAACCACAATGGGAATAGCTTCAGGATGTATCCAGTCATGGTTTACTGGTAAGCCACCAAAAACACATGCTGCCCTGCAGACATGGAGTCAGATTTCTGTAGAAGCTTTTCTCTTGCATCTCTCCTAATTTTCATTCCTCTCCACTTGCCTACAGTTTGCCTCAAAGCTGAAAAATGCGGTCAAGAATGTAGAACAGGTGTGGTTGTCATTCTGGTTGCCAAACACTATAAACTGACTTTCAAAAAAAGGTATAAAAGCTCAGAAAGTTGGCCCAGCAGAAAATAACAAAAAAAAAACATAAACAAAAAGCCAACATTTGGCCTTAATTATCAAGTTTTACTCATAGTATTCCATCAGAGCATTCATCAGAGCTCCAGTAAAAGTTTTATGTGTTTTTATTTTCTCATAAAATCTGCAGACTCACACAAGTTTGTGTCCACAACGACAAAATATGTGAAGACTGTGTTGTAAAGATCTGGTTCCTCAGCCACAAACGAACTATGTGCCAACAGCACAGACTGATGCACATGCTGAGAGTAGATGAGGTGGACACTTTAGTATGGGGCAAACAAAAATGCAAAATACAGGATTATTGCAGAAGTCAAAATCATTACTTAATACATGAAAAAATTTTAAGTTACATATTGAAATTAGTTAAAAAATAGAAATGTTAATCTTCATACTTTTTCCTGTAGCCAGCTATCAGCTAAAGATTATAGATTATAGATTTTTACATTTTTACATTTTCCAATTGCACCAATTATTTGACAAAATGAGTTAAAATAAAATGTGCAGTAACTTTTTTTTGTCACGTGGGAGCAGCACATATAAGCACTAAACACAATACAGACATTCTATTTCCTATGGATGCATAATCAATGTTATTAGCATTGAATATATATATGATATAATGAAAATGTTAGCTAACACTCGCTTATTCATACATCCATAAGATAGGAAGCATAAATTAACATTCAGTGATATTTCTGTCCACCTGATGAACTGAAGGGAACTGAGCCAATACCATTTTTACTCTGCTTTTAACTATGTTTGGTCTCCAACTTCTGAGGGAAATAATTGACCTTTAAGCTGCGAAATGCTCTACTATATTCATTAACTAGTCACTAACACTGACTTTCTCTGTGATTCAATGCTGGGCAGGTACAGCTAGCGTAACTGAAAATACCGGTAGGAAACACTAACAAAAAAAAAAGTTAGCTGAAAAACTTGTTTCTCAATCTACACCAGCCAGTGCACATAATTTTACTGTTAATTATTCAGAATCTGTAGTGGCATTACTGTATAAACTCCCGTAGCTGTGACAGTAGCTAAAGAATTTTAGCACATTGGCAAATTAGCCAAATGACTTTAAATAAAGATGGACAGCATGTGTTCACTTTCTCCTGCTGTACATTCAACTCATTAGCTATAAATAAAACCAAATTTATCGAACAACGCATATACCACCATAAGTACATGATAATTAAAGAAACCACTTTTGGAAAAAGTGTATTCAATATTTCCCTTAGTTTTTATTTGGTCCATGTCCTGTTTATCTGCTTATATAGAAGTGGCGGGATTTAGGCCCTTACTACAGCCACCAGGGAGTGTTTGAGATGTTTTGGCTTGACTATAAACTTCATGCTGTTCATCTATTGACAGTTGCTGGCCTAACCAAGTTGTCTAGCTTGTGCTACTTTAAAGTTTTTTGTTTTGTAGGTTTCAAATCATAAGGAAAGACACATTATGTCACATTCATGTACAAATAAATACTTTCCAGTTTTGTTTTCTTCAAAAAAAAAAGGCCAAAATGCTTTAGCTAACTTTTCTATCACAAGAGTTCAGACTGTGGTGCCACCGAAGTAAACCAAAATAAATGATTAACATTAAATGCAATTGCTAGCTATTGTAGGTTATAAAGAAAGTCGGCTTCAGCTAGGTAGCTAGCTTGCAAGGCTAGCACATAGACCACACAGTCATTTTAACTGCCCCTGTGATGTTGGGGATATCCCAGACCAGCCATTGCTCATACATGGTTTACAGATAAAAATGAAAATTCAATGATTTGAATGAGATTTTTTATTTTTTTTTAACAACAAGAAATAGTGAGATTACTGATTTAATGAGCTTAAATGCTAAAGGAAGAGGAAAACAAAGGTGCAGAAAAATAAAGGTCTTGAAAGATAAATTCAATAAAATGAATCAAGCTTTGTAAACTGATTTTAACAAATGATTGGTGATCAAAGAAAAACACAGCTACTTCATTTTGACAACATTTAAAGGAGACAAATAATGCAAAACTATGGAACAATTACAAGAAGGTTAAATGTTGCTTAGCCCGTAAAGTGAACAGGATAGCCACCAACTCAGCAATCAAATGTTAAAGCGTAAAACAACAGCTTAATAAGTGTGTGGTGTAGTGGTGCAACATACCCGGCTAAAGTTGAGGATCTTGGAAACAGACTCAGAGATGAACAGGATTTTCGCACGGTCACAACTTACAACTAACAGGAAACCATCTGCCGCCTGACAGATACGTAGGTAGGTAGACAGTTAGATTTGGAGTAATATTGAATTAAAAGTGAAATCAAATTAAAATAAAAAGAATTTATAAAGTTAATATGGTAAAACATTCAATAAATTGTCTCAGTGTTGTTTTCAATTGAATTTACAGTTGGTCAAAATTTTAAAGTAATCCTCTACTGTTTTTAATCATCTTTACACAGCGTTGTAACTTTTTTGTAATTTCAAGTTGTAATAGAAAGATAAATATATACAAAAAGAAGACTAGTTGGGGTCGTACATGAGTACCTACCCTGAGCAGAAGGTGCCTGAGGTCATCATGTGGCAGGATGGAAGGCTTGTAGGTGGGGTCTGAAAAAGCACTGCTTGTCCTGGCTGAATACATGGTAGACACAAGCCTTTAGATGGAACAGACGTCACTGACATTTTAAATAACCAGATGGGCTAAAAGCTACCTTTTAGAGCTTTCAGGTGTTGCACAGCCTTCCGTAGCACAGTGAGTTTGTCAAGTTTTCGAGCCATGGGCTGACAGGCAGGGATCATGGCAGACAGCTCGTCAATTAGACTATTCATTTTATCCCTCCGCCGTTTCTCAATCTGGCTGTGAGGCTCCCTGTAGACACAATCAAAAATCAGACTGCCATTAACACAACTGTCTACCCGCCGCGTATATCATAAGGGGGGGTAATTACTTGACCTTCATTACACAATTATTTTAAATTGTGAAAGTCACTTTGGTTTTAAAAAACCCGGTCAAATTACAGACTGAATGAGACCAATCAGAGCATAAAAGGCTTTTCTTGACACAGATGGTACAGTAATTTGACATAAAAATAGTTTTACCTGAAGCATTTCATTTTGACCTGCTGATCCTCACCTTCAGACCTGAAAATAAAGGGAATAAAAATTAAAAAAACATTCTTTTCCCATATTCTCTCACAAGAGCAATGTTTGACCAAAGCCAAGAAGTCACTCACCTGCTGAGGTCATCTTCCATTTGGAAGTCGAGGCTTTGCCTGCAAAATTAAATAGACACATTGTGGGTCAGTTAAAAATAAAGACATAAGATTGTGCATAGTACAGTACAGTGCAGTGAAGCATATTTACTCCATACAAAATAGAATAAAATTACATGGTGTTTGCTTTTCTTTTCTAAAACAACTCAGCACTCCTCTTACTGTACATTGGTGTCTGACCTCTCCTCCACATCTCCCTTTCGTTTCCTTGGCAGCTCGACAGCTGGCAGCGAGGAGCCCGCTTGGCTTGGGCCTTCGTCCTCTGCCGCTGGATCTGATACATAAAAGCAAGCATCACAGGGATGTGAGATACTACATCAGCCCTGAGGTCTCTGCAGCACTGGCTTGTCAGGTGTTCCTTTGATAATTCACCAGGAATTAATGAATGAGACTTGCTATGTAACAAGGGTCTGTTTTTGATATTAGTCTAGTATGAAGCTGGCCTTAGTTGTACTTATCAACCAGGGAATAAAATAATTCAAAAATAGTGAGGCTTCTTTATGTGTGCAAATGCCTGGAACCAAGTTTAGAGAAACAGGTGAGTTTTGATTTCATTTTATTTGCAGAAACCTTAAATATTTTTTTATGTTTAGTTTTAACATAGCAGATGAGGATAAGGACCATGCATAACCATTAATGCATATATATACAGCGGCACCAGGATTGGATAGCATAGGAACTGTGTGACAAAAAAAAAATCAATGCAAGTGCAGGCAATGTAAGATGAAGATATGTAAATAAAAGGGCAATTACTTGCATCAACTAAGGCTGCACCTGTGTGATATTTAATTTACCATACATGAACAGCTGCAATGGAATGCTTGGTTCTGATCAGATTGTTGTGGCCTCCAGCAGAAACAGATTTATTATCTTATCTGTCATCATAATGAAGTAAAGTGTTGCAGGCTAACTGTTAAAAATATTTATTAATATGTTTAACTTATCACACAACTGCTGCACCCAAGCTGTTTTATGTTATTTACATGTATAAATAATTAATAAGAAATTTAAAAAATAAATAATTAATGAAAAATAAAATTCTAATAATAGAATTGTTGCAGCACATTAATTAATGTTTTTAAAATATTTACAAGTAATCATCGTTGTAATGCTACTTCAATATATAACTAAGTTAATTGTGAGTAGTTTAAAACACAATGTAAATGAATCTTGATACACTGACACCCTTAAAAGTTTTATAAATTGCACAACTTGTGAATGTCCACTGGAAATTTTAATGTCAAATAAATTCAGAGAGATGCTTTCAAAAGTAAAATATTTCACTATATTCAAATTTAAATGGATAATATGTTATTTTTCTGGATGTCTCTCTGTCAAAACAAGGACAACAAAAGTTGTAGTTTGGTGACACCATGATTTTACTGTAGCAGACTGATCACAGTGTGCTGCCTATAAACTCTGCTAATAGGTCATCATAAATCCTCAGAGGTTCTATAAAATTTTGTATAATGCTCTTCATTATGGTTTTTATTCTTTGATTACAAATATTATCTGCAAGTAAATTCATAGATTTTTGTGTGAAAATTTGTTGTTCTGTTTTGTTGTACATGCTCTATATATTCCTATTGCCATTTTTCAATAAAGGAAAAGAACCCGCGATAGCTGTTTTACAGGATAACGCACGTATAATAGCAGATTATCTTTAGACGGTCAGTTAGGGTGTTGGCTGACCTGAATGTCACAATGGAAAAAATAAGGTATAATCAAATATAGACTAATGATTAAAAATGGAAAAATGGGACACAAAGAAAAAAGCATTTTATTTTTGTAACCCTTTATCATATTCAAACATATTGTGAAGACATTCTGAAGATATTCTGAAGACATTTTTTCTTTCTTCCTCCTCACATGATCTTCAAAGTTTACAAGATCACTGCCAAAACATTACTCAGCCTAAGGATGTAAAGAATATTTAAAGACAAACTTTGATCTCCTAGCTCAGTCAGTCAATCTACTGTGATGAAGCACAAAGACTGACTATATCTGCTACTATGATTCCTTCAATTAAAACAATCCTTGGATAATGGGATGTATTTATTTAATTGTTAAACAGCCACCATTGAAGATAAAAATCTATCTAACCGACTAAGGGATAATATTAGCAGACGAGGTAATGTATTTAGGTTTTATTTGCTGACTTCCTTTCTCATTCTCAGACTAATGTTACCTTGGAAATTAGCAATGAGGGACAAAATTCAAGGCCCTATTACCTTGAACAAAATTATAAACATTGATGAGGCATTTGAGATCATGTAATGTAACACAACTCAAAACATTTAACAAAAATATAGTTTGTTTTTACAAAATGTAATATGAAACAGATTTCAAAATAAAGTGCTCCATTATAGTTAAATTTCTCAATCAGCTATTCAGTTGCTATTAAGATTTAAATTATTATGACCTTTTGGTGCCTCCTAAAACTTTGCACTCTATGAAACTGTCCAGCAGGACTGATTTTAATTGTTTTACTACTAAAAAAATACATTCCTTTGTAAATCATTAAATTATTAAAGTAGCTTTACACTACTACTCACTGTTCTTTTGCCTCGGTTAAAGTCATACAAAGTTTAGCAATTTCCAACGATAAAGCAGACCTTCAACATTCCTTTTTGTTCATACAGTTCTGGTTCCTGCACCTTCCTTAATATTTGTAAATGTGAGCATTTTTAACTGTTTATCCAATGATTAAGTAGCCCATCTTGTATTCTGGGGGTTTTTTAAGAAAGTTTTTAGGTCAAACTTAAGACACTTGTTTTTTGTTTGTTTTTTTTGTTTTATTTTGAAACCAAGGTAACAGTAACACATTTTTGTTAGAACCTGAAAAGAGTCCATCAATATTTGCAATAACTTTGTCCTCAATAACCCCTCTTTTTTGTGAGCAAACAATGAGAATGACTCATAAATGTGTTGGTAGAAGTGGGTGGCAATTATTTTTAAAAGGCATATACCTCACTCCGGAATGTTCATCTCACTGTGGAAAAAGGCATATACCACTAAAAAGCTGACCCATGAATGTCAACAACATTTCTGGTGTGTGGACTACCAGAATTCCTCCCTATCATCCACTTAGTTCTTTCCCCTCCTACACACACACACACACACACTCAAAACTCCTTGGCTTATTCTTCTCTGTGGTCATCTGTTTCTAGGCGAACTCTTGGTGCACTGGCTTAAGGTTGCCATTGAATGGCGCTAAACTGCCAGCTATGCCTGGAGTTTGTCAGTTTGAAAGGCACGTGAGAGTAAATGGGGTTTGGGCTATCGTCTTACCTAACGCTTATATAATGCGGTAACACTGACCTACTTCCCTCTCCCACACTTTAAACTGTGACATCCATTTGGGGGGAAAAAGTGACAAACAACAAAGCTTTTTTAATGTAACTGCTGAACGTGACTGACACATATTCTCCTGCTTTTCTAACTAAATGAAAGCGATTGATAATAATAGCACTTTTTTTATAATTAACCCATATTTTTTTCTGCTAGATTTATAGGTTGAAACACTTAACACAGTATTAAAAGGGCCGTTTTTAACTTTTAACCTCAACTTTTTGCACTGTGCTACAAAACTAACACTTTATGTAAAAATTCCTAATAGGAAACCTACAAATAAATCTGTGAGGGAAGGATGTGTGAGAGGTCACAGGACATTTCACAGGTAGGTGGCAAAACCTCAAACAAACATAGAAACCTTTAAAAAAACAGTCTTTACTTTCAAACTTAATCTGCAGTGGAGTTAATTTTAGTGATATTGACACAATTTCCTTTAATCTCTTCAGAGGAGTTTAGTGGGTCATCACTGACGCAAAAGTGGAATGTGGGAGCGAACGCTTGCAGGCTCTCCCTTCCACCCACCACAGTTCTCCACCGCTGATGCAGCACAACACGCCAATTCCAACGTCACACACTTTTTCCTGTTTCCATATTAGTCATGAAATTATTTCCCTTCCAGCTGACCGGCTTAAACGTGCCATCTTGGAAGCGACAGCGCCTGCTTTATGTAGCGTAGAGAGCATCTTTAGACATCACGTTCTCAGTCACACTGGAGCCAAAAGCTGTTGTCGTGACAAGAGTGCTGACGAGAGGCAAAGCCTGCAGGGTGGCAGATGATATACCATATTTCACAGAACCACATAAACACAGAGCACCATATAAATGACATATTAACACAGAACACTATGTATGGTAAAGATGCACAGTGTGTGAGCAAGAGTGTCAGAGTGTGCATAATTGAACCTACATGCTATTCTTTACTGTTGTACAGTTTCTAACAAGAGTATGTTTCATCACGCATGAACTATTTCAAGGTATTTGGTACTGTAAAGCAGAGTCTAGATGACCTAATTTTAATTACAGACATGATATATATGCAGGAGTAGTCCACTATAACATTAGTAAATGCAATGCCCTGATTTGATATAGTACAAATAAGCAGATTCATCAATAAAAATAAAAATAAAAACACTAGTACTACAACAAAAATCAAGCCAAAAGACCAATAAATTCCTTATGCAGACACACCTGCACAACAAGCGTCACAGCTAAAATTAAAAATAGAAAATCTCAAACATGTGTTATTCTTTAACCAGCTCTCCATACACCCTAAGGATTTTAGACAGTACAATTATATAGAAAATGCAGAGGAAGTTAATAGCTATAGCTTGTTTCAGTCCTTCGCTTAAGGCCAAATGCCTTGCTAAAATGATTCTACGAGAGCAAAAGTAAATCCCACTAAATTTCCTCCAACAGGCAGCCAAGTAAAAGGTAAAGTAGTAAATAAATAACAGCTTGGGAACTGCAAGCAGGGAATGTTAAGCAGAATGTCCAAACAGCATTAAATCACATAGTCAGTTTGTGTTGCTACAGCAAAGAGCAAAGATCTGGATACAAGCTGGGTTCAAGGTCTTACGGCTCATGTGTAAATGTATGAATACTCTGTAATAATAATTTTTTTTGAAAAAACTAGTGGGACCCTATGATTTCTGCAATACAGAAAACACAGACAGAGCAGCAGAGTTTGATCATAAAATCTGACTCAACTGTAAAACAAATATCTGGGCAATTAATGCAACTGGACTGCGTTTGATTTGATTTAATTGCCCAGATATGACTCTGACCTGGACGATTGAGACTATTCACAGATAACTGTAAAACAAGGAATTTTGCAGAATTTTTGCATCAACAAAAGGTTGATGTAATCTTTAAGAATTATAGTTTTCCCTACTATTACAAGTATGTTTTTCAAAATAAACTACAATCCTAATTCTTGAAAAAATAGCTAAAAGAGAAATGCACCATTGCTTATGAATTATTATTTACAATCAAGACATAATAAACAATACATTTTGAAAAAATGAAAAGTGTTTATTTAGGATATGTAGTAGCTAATGTGGTTTTCTGCAAATTTCAGTCATATATTTTGTTTAAATAAATACATATACATGTCCCTCTTGAATTAAATATATGTGATAGCTAACTTCTAATATAAGGTATGTACTATAATGAAAAAGAGCACTTGCAACAATATTTATATATATGTATCTAAATAGTTTGAAGTCAGAGGAAATAAAAAACATTTCTGGATTTTATTTTAGACTCTATCATCTTTAACCTAAGT
>JAPZDY010000015.1:3588467-3614676 GCA_029783645.1 Ctenochaetus hawaiiensis | reverse complement strand
AAAAAAAAAAAAAAAAAAAAAAAAAAAAAAAGGACTATATTTTAACTTAAGGTGCCCATGCTACTTAATGGAGGCCAGTTTGACTCCCACTACAAACTTTTGCCATTGTGCATATTAAAGATGTCTAGAATGAGTTTCTCTCACACTACACCCCAATGAAGTGTAAAAAATAAAATGAAATTGGATAGAATCTTGAAGTGTATCTGATTGTCCAATGACAACAGCAGAGTCCATGTATTTATTCTATATTAGGATAACTGTGAATGTCAAATGATTCATTATGGTCTTTAAAAAAATAAGTAGACTGTGGAAAGTAATCTGAACTTTTTTTCTAATACAGATTTTCCAGTTGCACATGATATGAAGACAGGTGTATCTTAGCCTACTGAAAATATGCAAACGGCAATATGGTAATGATAGAAAGTCTGCCCTGTATGAGTAGGCTAAGTATCGCTGTGATTTGTAATAAGGGGCCATGATGTGGTGCTGCTACCTGTGGGCTGCATCAGGTGCATTTACAAGCACCGAAGTAACCTGGTTATTGTCGGCTTTCTGCAGTAACCTGATTTCTTAATGGAAACCAGAAACCCGGTTTCCTTAATCGGGGTAAAGGATTAAAAGAAACACGGTTAACACAACTAGACTTTTGCTGAGAAAAAAAAGGAAAGAGTTACTATGTCGGTTTTCACGCACGCAACATGTGGGAACGGTGAAATGCACGTGAGAACAGCGTAGTCGAGGACTTTAGTCGGAGAGAATGGAAACAGCCTCAGCCCACATGTAAGTGTCTCTGTAAACATCAAAATAAATAAATACAAACTCATCATAAAATTTAAATAAGCAACAACAAATAGTTGTGCACCACTGAACATCAAAATATTTTTTTAGAAATCACATCTCATTTGGTTATTCTGAGCTAAATATTGAAATACAGAAAATTTCAGGAATAAAACGCTTTCATTTGCGACTTAGTGGTATTAAATAAATGATTTGAATAATGCCTCCGGTTTAAGGGGGGAATTTAATTTCATTGTTGATCAGTTGTATGTCGCGGGATTTCAGTGCAGGTAATTAAAGAGTTTGCAAGCTTGCTCAAACATTTAAGTTGAAACAACCACCAACTTGATCAGTTTAATTTTTGTTACATTTTGGAATCAGGCTGAATTTGTGTTGTGTACCAAAAAAACTAATAAAAGAAACATCTATTCAGCGCTTCCCCGTTCAAAATTATTATCAGTCATTACTAAAAATATCATAGTGAAACTTATTGACGGCATTGGTTATTATTGGGTTGAATTTTGGGAATTCTGAAAAAGCAGAAACAGCTTTTTTTTTACTTGAAGTTCAAACTTCTTAAATTGATTTTGGTTGCGTGATTATTAATCAGACAGAACTATCTCTGTGCAAATAACAGCATTTCATGTTATTAAAAATCATCAGAAGGTTCTCACATGCCAATGGTGGTTGACTATGACTCTGAGCCAGAGTTCCCATTCATAAGATTGTGAACAGCTGAAAGTACAATAATACACATCGAGAGCCCCCTCTAGCGGCGTCAGTGAATCACAGCAGAAACTGTGCCACATTTAAAAGGAGAAAAGATTGCTTCTACTTATGAAAAATATTTGCTCTTCCTTTTATTTTAAAGTGTTGATGTTTTAATATGCTACTTTGCAATTTAAAAAAAAAAAACAGAGTAATGCATGCATTGGGAAAAAAAATCACTATATTCACCATTATTCTACTGTGATAGTCAACTTATCCATTATGAGACACTGAACTGACAAATAATTCTCTTTATCAGCATGTTTCTAAATGACGCCATTAGGATAAAGTAAAATAAAGATTATTCAGCTTATTGTTTCTGAATGAAAACTTTAGTTACTATATTTGTCTTTTAATTTAACAGCCCAAGGTTACATTTCATATCAGTCTTCTCACTGGCTTTAGTCATAGTTTTGAATAATGCTGTAAAGATTATTGAATTACCTGCAGGACTTTGGACCTTTCTGCAGGCCTCCTCCATGTGTTTGCAGGATATGTGACTTTAATTAAAGATCCTTCTAATCCCCATCCCCCAACAAAATTTAAAAAAAAACAACAAAAAAACATCAAGTCGTGTTGTGTTTAACTTTATTATTTTAAGCACTTTACCAACAAAAAACTCATCAACGTGAATGAATATATTAATGAGCATTTTCTCCTTCACTCCACAGACAGTTTCCTTCAAGTTTCTACAACAATATGTACACAGCATTACACAGAAATATCTCACAACATAGTCCTAGCCTGTGGAGGGGGTTTAAACCTTTTACAAGTAAATTCTTGTTTTGACAAGGGGGAAATTACATTGTAATAGCTCAGTCACAGGGCTTTGAGGTTTCAAGGCAGAGAAACAGACCATTTCCACCTATTACTATACTCTAGATGAGGTGATTTGCTTTCATCTTTTATGATTTTGTAAATTGCTTATTTTTAAAAGAATAACTACATCTTTCCCCGCTCTCTGAGTAAGGGAAGTGACCTCTCTCAACTTCAGCCATTAACTGTTATATTGTTTTGACTAACAACACACAGCGTGTGTCCATGAGCTGGTTTGGTCCATTAGAAATAAATTGTCTAGCTTAACTCAAGGTAAAAGTTAAAGATTTCCTGAACGCTTTTCAATCATATGGAGAAATAACGCCAAAATAATTTAGCTCCCTTTAGTTAAAGTGACACAGTAATGGATTTCAAGTCATCTTTTAAATAAACAGAATTGTATCGACCCAAATACAGTATATACCCTCCTTTTTCATCTCTATTGCATCTATTCTAAAAACAAAAATGCGATAACTTCTCTATTAAAACACACAACAGGAGTTTGACATTGAACAAGGTCACACATCACCTCTCAACATAAAAAAAAACACTGAGTAGCTACTTTATGAAATTGCAGAACGGTTGCACACAAACAATCACACACACTCGCACGCTAGTTCTTCATGAGCCATCTTAACAGTTTGGCTGTAAAACAGGATCTCTGAATACAGCAGTTTGGCTTTTTCAAGGTTGTGTTAATATGTTCCAGTGATTAGACACAACCTGGAATCTTCAGCAGTAGCCATCAAAAAAATCCCCCATCATGCACCTGTCCAGCTACTGTTCTCTATTAGTAGTCTTGCAGCCTGGCCTTAGCTTTGATGACATTTGTATTTAAGTCAGAATCATAAGTTCAATAATGGTAAATACTGGCCAATCAGACTGATGAATGATTTTGCAAAACATGGGCCAATGAAAGTCACTATAAAATTGCATTATGGGTACACAATTCAATCATACTTGGGACTAAAAAGTGAAGACATTTTAGCCTCTTTTGCATAAATTTTAGCTATACTTCTTTACATTTGTCTTTCAGTTTCCCAGGCTTTAGGAAAGGGCAATACTAAATCACAGGATTGCTTTTTTAGAGTGATCACCTTGAAGATTTTTAATCACATAAATGTCAATATCTCTCACTAAATGTGATAGCCAAATGGTGGCTGAAGCAATGACCCAATTTTACCAACTAGGTATTGTTCTTGATATTCCCAGAAAAATAATCAAAATCAAACATTTTCTGCTCCTCCAGCTTCACATTAAAAACATTTGACTGGCAAACACATTAATTATGAAGTAGTTACAGAAAAATGCATTGTGCCTGACAGCGACTTGTGAACTTGCATGTCTACAAAACAAGACAATGGCAAATTTTGCCATTTTTTTGACAATTGGTGACTCTGAAATATTTCAGGTAGCAATGGAAAAAGAAAGAGCAGCCACAGTGAGCTGTTATAAAAATAGATGCAGATGATTTATTTTAGTTTTACTGTGCCTTTCTATCTCCAGATTAAAGCTGTGTACAGCATAAAATCAGGCCATAGCTGCTCACAAAAAGCTGGAGAAAGGCAAATTATTGCCTGAATTCTTTATTTAAACAACAATAGTTTGTCTTGTTACCCCAGATTATTTGTTCTATATTAAACTAAATTTGATGTTAAGACAAGTAACTCTACATGTCGCCAAATCCACTAGGATTGAAATAAACAAAACAGCCACTTTAAATTCTAAGGAAAACCAACTGATGTGAAAATCATCAAATTTAAGTACACTGAATATTAGCACAAAATATCATTTGTCAAAGACTTTAAAAAAATATATTAAAAAAAAACATAAAAAAAGCAATATGGAAACATACCTATCAGTTCACCCTGATTTGCGATTTGCTTACGATTTTTGCAAACTTATCCTTTATCAGTCTTAATGCTTTGTTCTGATCAATTTCGACTGCAGAACTACTTTCTCTATCAATTCAAAAAGCACCACAAACTGCTTTAACATGGGATTCCAGTGATGGCTACAGCCGAACTTTGTCCAATATGGTAAAGTCATCAGTATATTTCCTGTCCCTGTATGTACATTTATAGCTTTTCTTGCATTTTGACACCCAACAGATGTGTAAAATGAGAAACATCTGTCTCTGCAAACTCATTGTCAGACGAGTAAAGTAGTAGAAATGGTAAATTATTTTTAATAACCAAGTTTAGCTCTCTTGGAAAGGTATTTGTTTTAAAGGTAGTTTTAAGTTAAGTGCAGTAAGCGACCGCTACATTTGAATGTGTTCAGATCACGATGTGTGATGATCAGAGTTCTTTGGTAACTACTTTTAGTTTAGTGCTGTGTCTAGTCACAACTCTGAGTAGTGATGGTGAAAGTTTATTGGTTTGGATGACAACAAAGTTAAAAAGATCCAAAAAACAGCACATTAAATATATCCAATGGATACTTAAATCAAAATGAACACACACTTAAGAACCTCTGAGCACACGTCTCAGTTATCAACCATGTCAATCTATTTCTATTTAGTTTCTCATATTTATTTTACTTTTATCTTTACTTAAAGACACTTTTTTTGTTGTTTGCCTTTACACATTTTTATGAGCCCCTTAATTAATTGTCAAACTATTTTTCAGACAGCCTTTGTCATCAGTCATTTTTATTACTTTTACCATCACATTTTCTTACCCTGCAATCTTGCGTAATGTGACACATCAGAGCTTTCAATTTTTTCCATTCTCACAAGTTGATTTAAAAAGCTTAAAACTTTTTAACTATTAGCTCTCCTCTTTGCTTGTTTTCTCCCACAAACAGCTTTACTATAATTTTTCTAGTAATTAATACCTTCTGATTAATCTCTGATAAAATATCTGGTTAAATATTCATCAGCTATTTAAAGGCACTTTGCATGTTTTTTCCATCTAATATCGAAGTGATTGCCCCTGGGGCTCATTAGAATTATAATCAGGGGAAATATCAATTACCATAGCACTGACCTGAACAAAACAACTAGCTCTTAAGGGAAGTGACACACTCGGCACTGTTGTTTGGCATGAGTAAATGGGCCACACTCCACAGTAACGGATGTCAAGCACAGGGTAAACTGCATTCAGATGCTTCCTGGCAACAAGTTGTTCCTCTGAGAAAAGCAACAGTGCTGAGGCAATGCCACAGGAAGAGCCGCCCCACAGAGCTGGCACAAAGTCGCACTGTGAATCACCACCACCATCAGGGTTCAAGGAGGATTCCAGCATGATCCTTTTATTTGACTCCTTTGTGTTAGATTTTCTATTCCTTTCATGCTGTTACTGAAAACATCTAGAGATCATTCAAGTCAAACTTCTCCTGAGAGAAAAATAATGCCACTGCTATTGTGATAAGAGTTTTTAAAGAATTCTCTGTTACGTTGTTATATAAATGTATTGTTGCACATTCTGACAAGACTAAGAAATGATAGTCATACCAGCAGCTCTGTGAGAGGGTACGCAGACACACCAGCGCTTTGAGCTGAATGCCTCAAATTGCATTAAAAAAAACTCACAAACAATGCTAACATTGTAACAATACTACCATTGTAGTATAGCATGTTATAATTTGCTAATTATGCTAATTATCACTAAGCATTAAGTCTGATAACAAACCAAAGTATTGGACAAATTGAATTGTAATTTTGACCTGACAATAGTAAAGGACATTCGTTAAGGGAGAATTCAAAGTAATTTCGTGACACCCCTGACGGGAACATGAACATACACCAATTTCATGGCAAACCATCCAATAGTTTTGAGATATTTTATACTGGGCCAAAAGGGGTGGACCGACACTGCCATCACCGGAGCTACACAGCTAGCACAGCTAAAAATGTGTCAACAAGTCTAGTCTTTAAACTTAAGGCATATAAACACAAAGTAGTGACAAACATTTTTCCATTGCCTTTAACAATTTGCTGCTGACTGAGCTTCCATTTGGATCAGCTAATATTCTGCCAACTAGCATCTGCTAGCAAGTACTTGCACAACCTCAATCTGCAGTAGATGTCACCACTGATATTAAGAACAGCTGAACCTGAGGTCAAACCAAGGCTCCACCTCTTGTCAGATCAACCATATTCAGCCAACAGATGAAACAAAACAAGATGCTTTTGCCAGCTTTAAAGGAATAGAAATGAGTAAGATTTTTCACACTTAAATATTTTAAATGCCATCTTAACCAGTGGCGCTGACTCCTAAATATAAACAGAAAGTGAGCCAAAACCTTGGAAACCATGCTGGAACTTTCCTTTAAAACCCATTAGGTGAGCGCAACATTATGGGCTAGAACAATTAAGGGGTACCTGATCTTATTTACTGATTTCTCAGAGTTTGACCACAGCTTGGCTTCAGTATCAGAAATTCCTTTGCATCAGAGCTAATGTAGCCACCAGTGTAGAAACTATCGCTGAGACGATGTCCAAGCAGTGATTTGCATTCCAAACCTATATCCACTGTCAACTTTTGGCAGTAAAAAATCCTCTCCAGAAGCAATATGCCGCTGAACATGCAGATATGCTGATTTAGTGTCCTAGTTAGTGAGCTGGCTTGAGAGCTATGGCTAAAGACGGCACGTGTATACATTATAAACAACCGAGGTAATGCGGTAATTTCCTTAATTTCCGAGCTCTTGGCGGTTCTTGCGGTGGCTGAGCAGACCTAAATAACTTGCGATGAGGGTTAAATTTATACTGACAGGCTGACAGCGCAGCCTTCAGCACCAGCAGGGCTCCTTGGCCCAACCCTGTGTCCGTAAATGTCTGTTTTACTCCACAGCACCGTCTCCCCGTTGCAGTGTGTCAGGCCTTCCCTGCTTTCATGTATGTGGGGATGGTGCCACGCTGAGTTAGACCCTCAAAACGTTTGTATGTGTAGTTGAGGAACACCCAGTCCTTCGATTTGAAGTCTGGTTCTGTTGCACTCGCTGTTGAAAAACAAAAAAACAAAAGGATGTTGTCTTAAAATAGACACTTGAGGGCGCTATGGGTCATGCTATGTAAATTAGATGCTACTTAAAGCCATGATCAGTTTTAAGGAATAATCAGCAAGGAGCTACTGTCAATAAGTTCCCTTTTTTGAGAATCTACTAACTGATTACTTCTCATCTGTGGTCATGCTCTGTCTGAAATAAACCAAAAGCCAATGCTTCTAAAAAAAAAGTTTTCCCTGCAGTGCAGACAACAAAATATTTCATAGAACAAACCTGGCTGAAGGATGTCCGATTCAGGGAAATCATCAAAGTTTGAGGTGTCGTCGATACTCTTGATTTCAATGGAGATTGCTGCTGGCCGCTCCCTGTGAAGGCAAGAAACCAAAAAGTGTTAAATCTTACAGAATAATATTTTGCTTTAATGCATTATGCATAAACACAATTACTTTTTGTGCATGGAATAGGTTACACTGCTGTCTTTGTCTATGCTTAAGTCGTCTTACATAGCCAGCACTACCTCCACAGCACTGTGTCTGCGCTGGGGAGAAGTTTGGCTGAACCCCTTATCATTCTGCTATGGAAAATAATAATTCTGGCTTGTTTGCATTCCTTTAAACCATCACACAATATATCAAGCAGCGCTAAATCCAGAGAGCAGAAACATATATTCTGACAGCAGTTAACACACAGGTAGCAGAAGGTGATGGGTATACCTACTGAAAAAAAAAGGCTACCCAATGGCAGGCTAATACCCACAGTCTACTTTCAGTGAGTCAGAGAAGTCATTTAGACATGCTAATGTTTTTTGTGGCTCTTTGTTGTAACTTTGTTCTAACCCTAACCCTTTTAAACATAACAGCAGTCTGAAACCAGGAGCCACAGTGGTGTCAGTGGGTCCTGGATTGGACTCAACCATCACAAGGTTGGAAGTACAACCACTGGATGTCAGCATAGATACAATTTTTGTGGTGGTGATGGGGAGTAGTTACTTATTAAGCTCTTTTGCACCACAAGGGAGGGAAAGAGGTCAATGAACGAAAACTTGAATCCTTAGCAATATAAAACCAGCTTGCTCACTCTCCTGCGTGGTTTGTTGAATTAATTAAAATTTTTCTAAACATCTAAGATAATACTAAAGGAATATGTTGATCTTAAACAGGCTTCACTCTCTATATTACCCTCTTTCACTGAAGCTTTGACATTTATCTGAAAGCACATGAGTAACTTTCAAGTGTCACAGAAATGTTACAGGTCTGATCTTTGTAGACAGTCATCTCTTCTTTTGTATAAAAGTGACTCATTCAGAAAGAGACTGACGTGTTAAAATGCTATCCCATTTATTGAATATGTGTCATGATGGGGTTTCATGCTCTACATACCTGATGTGCTCCCAGTCCACTGACTCAAAAAACTGGTGACTCTTGATCTCCTCCACACTCACAGCTCCAATCCTGTTCTCGGCATCAGTGCAATACCTGAAACGGCAGACCGATAAGACAACTGTCCAAAAAAACTGTACATGCATGATTTAGACATGTATCATTGTTCACAACAACATGAACCCTTATTAAAAAAAGCAACATCTTCCACCTTAATATCAAGTCTTTGGCCCTCTCTGAGATGGGAACCTCAGGTGGGAAGACCAGGGTTTCCTTCCAGTTCATCACCTTCCTGTACGTCTCCTGCGGCGTCTCAGAACAGAAGGGTGGATAACCTGGACACAGTCAATACACACTTAAAGAGGTGCTGGTTGTAAAGCAATACTGTCTGCACAAGTTATTTGCTGAACACAAAAAATTCATTTCTGGCAATGACAGTGCTTTGAATATTTGTAATGTGCTATACATACAGAAAGTATCTGAATTTCTACTTTGCAAATGAATGTCATTTGTCTTACCGATGAGCATTTCATACATGATGACACCCAGAGACCACCAGTCACACAGCTTGTTGTATCCTGTCTGCATGAAGACCTCAGGGGCAATATAGTCTGGCGTTCCCACAGTAGAATAAGCCTGAGAGTCACACACAAAAATAGAGGGTGAGGGCTCTTTGTAGAATTGTATTAAAAATATGACAATTCATCCAACTAATGTGTCAAAATATTAATGTTAAAAATTATATAAATAATGCGTGTATGGTAGGTATGAAAGCCAGGGTTTAGAGGCTGCCTGTCAATTTTGCAGTAATCCTGAGGTCGGTTTGAAGGTACTTCTTCTTTTCTTCCTCTTCATGTCGTAATCAATGCTTGCACCATTATTCAGTTAAATGCCAAAGTCTTACCAGCTGCCTCCGGTTCTTCTTCCAGGTTTCTGCTTTCCTCTTTGAGTTCATATTTTGAAAGGCTGCAAGAAACAGCAAAGTATTTTTGAGGAAAAGTTACTAATCATTTAATAAGTTACAGTATATGATTTTGCAAAAGACCTGCACATAATCTCTCTGTAAATATATTTTGTCGGGCTGTTCAGGAAGGGCACAGCCCAACATTTATTTATTCTCAATTGAGATGGACAGCATAGCTCTAAAACACGTGGAATGAGGTCTCCTATGCACTTTCACTGACATTAACACAGATATCGTGGATAATTAGTAAATTACTTGAGTGCATAGTAATCATAATAACCATCCATACAAGTAAAAAGAGTATTAAACACAAGAATTTGCTAACAAAATTTATTGTGCAGATTGTCCTTGTTGATTAAAACACCAAAACACCAAAGCATAACTTTAAAAAACCTACTCTAGAAAACCATCAGATCAGTATAACATGCAGGTCCAGCCCTAGTATTTTGGTTATGGTTTTGAACTCACAGAAATCACTGGGTGGGTTGTGTGTCAGGTTTCTGTAGAATTCTGTGCGATGAGCCTTCTTTAATCCTGTACACAGGCCAAAGTCTGACAGCTTCACATGTCCCTGTAAGCACATAAACATTTGATAAGTCACCTGTAAAAACAACCTGCGCTTGCACACCACACTGTATGATGAAGAGTTAGCCAGGACATTTCTGGGTGTCTGCTTAGTCTCACCCTCGAGTCCAACAGCAGGTTGTCTGGTTTGATGTCTCTGTGGATGAAACCCAGCTGATGAATGGAGTCAATGGCCAGAACCGTCTCTGCGATGTAGAACTGGGTGGCTTCTTCAGACAGAGTGTCCTTCTTCATCAGCAGGGTCATCATGTCGCCTTGCAACAAGATTAGAAGTCAGAACTTGTAAATCTAGAATAACTGCCTTCAGGTTGTTTCCTGCTGCAAACAAATCAAATTGCAGTCTACATCCATGTCTGTGCATGCTCATAATACATATACATGTATATGTATTGCTGTTGCCTGCACAGACACACAATACTGATATGCAACATTTTAGTTTTTATTTATGTCACAGAATAATGATTCATCAGGTATCCACCTCGATATATATTTGTTTTAAAAACTCAGCATCAGCAAAAAAACACACAGAAAGTTTTCAAAAGCATCCACATACAGTAGATGAGTGAATATACTGACAGTATCAAATGTAAGGGTCAAACAAATTAATTTTAAGGTATCAGTGCAAACCTCCAGGCAGGAACTCCATGATGAGGTAAAGGTTCCTCTTGTCCTGAAAGCTGTAGAACATCTTGACCACCCAGGCACCATCTGCCTCCACCAGAATATCCCTCTCTGCCCGGATATGAGCAACCTGCAGGGAGATAAACAACCTAAGACGCTGACAGAACAACGGCATAAATGCTGCGGCGCTTTAAGGGTGTATTTTAACATTCTTGAGAACTGTGGTGCTGACAAACACTTTACCTGTTCCTTCTCCAGCATGTCGGCTTTTCTCAAAATCTTCATTGCGTAAATGTGCCCTGTGTCTTTTTTCTGCACCAAACGAACCTAGCGGAGGCATCACCACAATGATGTAATGGTGTGTATATATGAGAGAGTGAACACAAAGCGAGGGCAACATTTCTAGCAGTCAATTTTTCTACCAAATTTTGACAGGATTTCAACTTTGCAAGCTTTTCTTTTAATGTACCTCTCCAAAAGCACCTCGTCCAATGACTTTAAGGGACTCAAAGTCATCCAAGCCAAGTCGCGTCCTCTTCAGTCTCAAAAACTCAGTCTCCTTACGAGCATGCTGTGACCGGCGCATTACTTTCTGCAAAACACAGGCAGAGAGACAGTGAGTTAGACAGTGAGACAGAGAGTTAGACAGACAAAGACAAAAAAAAAATGTGAGCAAAAGCATGCTTTACCTCCTCATCTGGCAAACCCTCTTCATCCATGGCCTTCTCCAGCTTCTTCTGCCTATGAATTATAAAAAGGAAACATACAGTAAAACTAGGGCTTTTAAAAGGTTTACAAATCTGAACATGGGCTGAAAAGATAAAGCAGACACGTTGAAATCATACTTGCTTTGCAAAACACAATTGGGACATTTTGGTATGAAAACATACCGTACAAAAAAGGTTTAAATTACCTAAATGTACCACATATTTAACAAAAATCTGCTTTAGTTTATGGAACAGTGTAAACAATGGGTCAACTATCTTGAACAAGAGGCACAAAACCAAATTACCTGGGCTAGAGATCAGATGTAATGCAGTAACGTGAGAACACAGAGGCAGATTACCAGATACCCTTTGTTGTGCTCACACCTGAGATGAAACACCTCCGCATTGTTTCCTTTTCCCTTAGCGGATTAAGTGACTCTTGGCGCTTTAAGCAACATCTACATTTACATGCAGAGCAGAGCTGAGAAAACTGGCTGCTCTGTGGTGAAGGTGTTAAACAACTTGTACTGCATGAGGTAACTATTGAAAGTACAATGTCCAAGAATGAAAAAAAAATAAGGTAAAGAAGGTAAAATAGATATAAATTTTAATTTCACTGAAAGTTTTCTTAAATAGACACATGCAACATGTCCTGGAAAATAATTAAAAAAGGAGACCCACGCAAGTGGACAGGTGTGTTTCTATACATATGTGATTTAACTTTACCGCATCTCACGCTCCTCATGCTGGGTTAGCAGAGTGCTGTAGAAGTTTTCCAGTGTCAGCTTGGCCACAGTCACCCTCTCGCGGGTGTGGTTGCTCATGGGAAGGGCAGCTGCAGTCCCTCCCGTCATGGCCATACTATCCTGGAAGAAAACATAAAATAAACAAAAATACTAATAATCAGGTGCAGCACGTCAGTTCTGTGGTAGTTGTCTCTCTCAATTTCTGTAATATTATTTCAACCTGCCAGCATGAAGTTTTACTGAGAGGACTTGACTTTTGAAAGAAGAAATAACTTTTTTTCCTCTAAAAATTTAATTGCATTCAATCGACAATAAAACACACTCTTACTTGATTCAATATAATAGCTAGACATCACTGTTCTGGCAGAGTCAGCCCACCGACTTTGCAACTCTTCTATACTTGTGTAAATGTTATGGGTTTTTTTACAGTTATCATTGAGACTATTTACACCAGCATTTAGAATAACATTTTACAACCAATCTTACAAAGTGATAGTTATAAGGCTTGCTGGCTAAGAGAGCTATTGTCCTTGTCACACTTTATCTCTTTATTGGATAAAGAGATAAAGTGTGATTGGAATAATGTGCAACACTAAGAACAAAATGTGTGTGTGTCTATCTGCGTGTGTGTGTGTGTGTGTGTGTGTGTGTGCACCAACAAGCTACAGTTGTTCACTCACCACCAAAGTCACTAAACCTCTGGCTCAGACTGTTCCACTGATAAACATCACAGAGTTACTTTCTAGTCTGACCGGTCCTTTATCCTGTAGCAGTCACGTATGATAACAGTGGCTGCTGCTCAGCAAAAGTTACAGAGGCTTGCTTTAAATGTGTTAGACGTTCACACAGTGCCCTCCATGCAGCCTCACCAACAGATTGTAGACAAAAGCCTTCACTGAGTTCTCAAATTTCCAACACATACAGCTTTGGGTCTATTGTGGTAGCTAATAAGTTGTACCATCAGTATGTCCACCCTGAACAACATCTGCAGGAAATCAATCAGCACAGAAATCAACAATCTTACAGAGGTTAATTTTAATGTGTCCATCATGTTGTGATGTCCATTAAAGTGGCACTCCCTAAGGTATGTCAAGTTCCAAAAATGCTGGATCCTACATGCTGGGTTGAGTGTTTGTAGTTTAATGATGTCCGGTTGCATACACCACTGCCACTGTCTCATACAAATACATGTTATACCACTGTATGTACTGTATATAAAGTATCTGCACTATGGTATATTTATATTATTACCTTTTCTATAATGTAAATATCTGACCCTTGGCGTATACTCTGTATTAATATCCAAGTGTTTATTATGCCCCCGTAACTTCTGCACATGCTGTATATATCTTCATGTATTCCTTTCACTCAGTTTATACTTTCAGTGCTGTTAATAATCTGATCTAATCTTTCTGGGCAAGACTTTCAAATTTAAAACATTAGCTGCCACATTTTCCCCTTTAACTTACAAGGTGAACAGCACTATCTATTTTCAGTTTTCAATGAGAGCAACTCTGAAAAAGATCCTTTGACCTCAGACTAATAGGAGATGCCCAAGTCAGAACCCTGGTACAAAAATATTCTTGTAGTCCTAAAACAGGGACAGGGAATCATGTGCTGGATAGCTCATGGTCTGTAGGCTTTCATTCTAAGAACTCTTATGGTGAAATCTCCATAAATGTTCCTCAGCATGAATTCTTTTTACAATTTTACAACATCTCAGATAATATAATAATAGCAAACAAATATTCCAAGCTGAAAGAAAACAAAGACAGAGGAAGAAAAATATCCCAGAAATTTGCTTGTCACCTAAAAATGTGCATCATTCATTTGCAAGAACAACACATTATGTAACATTAGCATTTGTAGTCTGGCTGCCCTTTATCTCCTCCTTTATGCAATGATTGTTCTGTCCCCCAGGTAATTTGGGAACTACTTTCCCTAGAAAGGTTCACACTGACATCTTGGATTTGATTTGAAGCCCTTGTGTGAGTACAGTAAATATCACAGACAGTAGAAGAAACACACACACAGAGGTGGAGGCTGTTCAAATTAAAACCAAACACAAATGATTGAAAAGACCATATGCAAAAAAATAAGCTTTAAGAAGGGAAGTTTAGTTCTCTTCTTCTTAAATTTTCAGACTATCAACATGCAGACTATGAGCATGTTATGTAATAGGGAGAAAGAGGAAGATGATGAATGTGTACATAATCAAAACATTTCAGCAGCGTGCCATTAGAAGTGTATGAATGGATTAGCTCACACAGAGATAAAACAGCCCTGCAACCAAGAGATAGGACCCATGTTTCGTCTAGTCACTGGTCCAGTTTCCGCCCTGGCCCCAACAATTCCACAACAACAAGACACTTCCTGACTTCTGACAAAATTCAGCGAATCAGTGCTAAAAACTGCTTGGTATGGGAGGCTTCTTTTGGGTGGAAAACATGAACACTCACAGCTGAGGTTGTTGAGTTACAGAGCACAACAGTTCTAGGATGTTCAGCTTAAAAGGAAATGTGAATAGTGATTGCCAATAAAATGACAATCTTAAGCAAATACAAATCAGCAAAAGCACATTTATTACAATTTTTGTGTCTCACAGAGCCCACATATTTCCAATGGAAGTTGGCACACAAGAAATTAATACCCATCTTAATCACCCATCTTGTGATCAGATCACAAGTGGACTGCTTTAAGTCTCTACAACAGCAAATTATTAACCATATGTGCCTTTTTGCATATTCAGCATTCAATGCAATAAATGGTGTTTTTTCTCTGTAAAAACATCCATTTGTTGCTGTACTAGCTTGTTGGCTACATAAAAACTCTAAATGAATGTAATTTATTTAAGTTTTTTTTTAGTTTTTTTTTTAGTGTTTGAAGAATGTAAGTCAATATTAACTCTTCTTTTAGCCACCACTGAGGGCAATATGTTGCTCTTTAGCTGCTATATGCTGGACTGTGTTCATGGGCTAGTTGCAAACCTTGCCTGGTATGTTGCTTGGTAGCATAGTATTGGGTCATGTAGAGCATGTTAACTGAAAACAACTGTCTTTTGCTGCAAAAACAACATTATACGAGGGAAGAAGATGAACCACAAAGATCAGGTTGTAAGCCATGAGACCAATACAGTATAAAGCTGTGGGTTTACTCACAGAATGATTTTAGTGGTCTGTGCAAACTAATCAAAACTGTACAACATGGAGTAAAACAGATTTTTGTCAGTCTCAATCAAAGCTAACAACTTCCATAAATTGGTAATTTTCTTTTTAAACCCATATTACCCAGATCAACCAGATAGCACTTTAGATCTGAAATTACACTTTTGAGTTAATAAGAATGTTTTAACCATGGACCTGGATGGAATTTTTGCTTGCTGCTCCACAAAAGTAGAAAAAAGAGTATCATTAAAACTGTTAGACTCTCAGCTCAGAGACAGCTGAGCCTATAGCTCAGACTGAAGGGTTTCCGTTTAAGTTAAGTTAACCAGATCCACCCTCTAGCTGAACAAACAAGGCAACAGCACTCAGGCACTTACAAGGAAAGCTTTATTAAAGTAAGCTCACTGAATGGAAACTAACGTCTGCTTCCAAAACAGGTGACAGGGCCAAAAATCTGGCCAACCAAAACTATAGTCTATGGATAAATTATTTTTATAAAAGAAACATATTTGTTCAATATTCACACAATCCATAGAAATTTGTTTTTAAACTTTGAATCAGTTTCCTTATCTTTTTGAAAGTGTTAAAGGATCAGTCCTACCAAGTGACACAAAATGTTCAGTAATTCCTTGCATACTTGTAGTGGTGCTGTTTTGTTTTGCTGCCAAGTCTTTGAGATCTACAATAACATTTCTGCTGCTTCCTGAGTTGAAATACATTTAGTTACTGATATTAAGTGTATTCTCAGCATTTCCTCATGAAAAGAGAATCCTGCTTACTTTGCATGGTCAACAGTCATTGCAGTCATTTAAAAAGCATAGACGGGTACGTGTTTGCCAATAAATAGTGCTGACTATTGGAGGTCTGTGGATATCTTTAGTTTATCTTCATGGGCAGGTACATGTTAGCCTGGTACAGTATTATAAAAAAGGAAAGGAAGGGTTTGAATTACTGAGTTAATGTGTGTGTATATGAGGACAGAGACACACTTCAGCCCTGAAGTACTGTAAGTGACTGGACAGGAAACCCTCTCTGACCTGAATGAAAGGGCTCAGTCATGACACCTGAGAGGTAAAGGGTGTACACAAATGAGTGCTTCAACACACTCACACACACACAAAAGCCTCTGGCAAAAATAATAACCATTTTTGTGTTTAAAAAAAGTTTCTATAACTATCTGACAGTGGAAACTTGATGGTGTGTACCAATCATTCAATGACCTTCCCAGCATTATGCAGATTTTTTTAATAAGTCATCTGGCAATATCCCTATTACATATTCTTATTCAGGGTTTCAGTGTCTGTTTTTTCAGTGGAAAAATACACTTCGAAATTTAAGGAAAAGGCAAAAAGGACACTTATTAAAAAAAAATACAATGTAAGTAAAATATTACATTTACAACTTATTTTGCACGTCTATTATGAGAGATAACTGTCATGATTTAAATTTAGCTTGATGAATTACACCTGCAGGGAGCAGCACATGAGCTATGTACACGCATTATTGTCTTGACTTGCTAATGTTTTAAAACTCATCTAGCAAAAATAAAACTTTCTGTTCCACCATGTCAAACCTGCCCTAACGTTACCTGATACCTGCTGCCACTACTGCCTGGCACGTGACGGTCAATAGTAGCTAAGATTTTTTGCGTTGGGCAAACAGTATTTTTTTATTATTATTTATATTAGGTCAGTAAAATACAAATATTGAGTGACATAGTTTCTGTGTTCCGCTAGCTAGCTATTTGTTCAGTATAACGTTATTCCCTTTGCGTCTCTGTCTGGCAGGTTCCATGACAGCCACAAAATAACAAATTCGGTAACATAAAATTAAGCACACACTGTGGGAAATTCATTTACTTACCTCCGTGTCCTGCTCCAGAGTCAATTATTGGCTTGCCGCCACCCCACGACCCAGCAGAAAGAAAAATATTTATTGTGTTTTTTGCCTAATAATTATGGCTAGAGGCTCCAGTTATTGGCTACCCCTTAGAGGAACTTAGGAGGCTGCACAGTAAACATCACCGATATGAACGCGAAATCTTAACAAAAGTCCTCTGACGTTGCCAACAAGCTAACCTGAAGTAAATTAAAAATATTTATGGCCTTCATTTGTACACCTTGACCTCGAATTTCGGCGCCTACTCCGTCTTTCTCGCTATAAAATATGAAATATGCAACGATGCTTCCTGAGACTGTCGGGATCATCAGACGCTCCAGCCACGCAACGGCGTAGTATTGGATTGACGTTAGGAAGAACCAATCACCTATAAAGATATGGGCCTGTGGGTTCCACTGTCCAATCATATGTGGAATACTCATGTAAATGACATGTCCATTGGCCAATGAAAAGATCTACCCCGCCCTCCAAGGGTTGTGCTCCTGGACATAGGTTCATTTGGCGTGTCTGCTAGCAAACCTTTGTAGATATGAAAGAATACATTGCAGCTGCAGTAGTTGTTGCCTTTGTTACATAATTCCATAAGTTATGACTATGAAAAACCTGACATAAAATAACGAATATTATTACCATATTTTTTTAAAATAAATTACACAACTAACACTGAAACAATTGATTAATTCACACATTAATGCCAAGTAAACCACACAATTGTTAAGGTCAATAAAAGGTCAAAAATATAAATTGCAGACTTCTAACTATTGTAATTGACCAAGTTACAGTTAACAGTTAAATATTAGTTATTTCTTCTGCAATATAATTTCTGAATAAATATGAAACTGAAACTGTAATCAATGCCCTATGGACTTTTTCCCAGTGACAACGGTAGAGATAAAACACCATAAAGTATGTATGATAAGAAAATATAAAATCATAAAAGTGGGCAACAAACAAACTACAGCTATTGTCTTTACAGAGATATTTCTATTAGGATAAAAAATCTGAGTCAAGACCACTGCTGCTTGTTTAACTGAAAATATGTAAAATGGCATTTTTAAAAGTAGACACTCAAGATTATGCTTTAAATTCCACCACAAAAAGAGGAAATTTTACAAGCATCGACTTCCCCTCCCTTTTTCCAAGCAGGGCAGCTTAAAAATGTATTTATCCTATTGGAAATATTTATATTTCTTGTTTACTTGTGTTTATATGCTAAAGGACAAAGAACATGTATAAAGAAAAATATTTATTACTACTGAAAATGAGGGTACCGAAACTAATAAAACCAACAAGCTTTCGTTGGCCATAACAGAGTGCAGAGCAGTTCAGGCCGGTAGGTGAAGGTTCTCTGCCATAAATCTCCTTATTTGGAGGGGCTGAGTGGTTTTACTGTTAGAGCCATGATGTCAACATACACAGAGGTGGGTGTACTCCCCTAACACGTCTGGGTGTGGTGTCTAGCAGACAAGGCTGTTTTTATATTTCTCACATCAATGGTGCCCACTGAGCTGTGACACAGCACCTATATTTAGGTTTGGGCCATAGACTCTCTGGCTTGCAGCCTATGCTTTACAAAGTTCAGTCTAAAACAACTGAGCCACATTTTTAATGAAATCTAGACTGCACATGACTGTTGCTGAGTAAGACATTATAACAAGAGTTATGCGTGATCAAACACTGAAAGGATTATTTTTTCTATTCAGATCGTTTGTTAGATTGTCAGAGGAGGTACAGAAGTAATTATATAAGAGATCACATGAAACAAACACTTAATTTGTGAAGCATCAAAGCATATTTTCCTTCTCTGTGAATCATCTTGTGACCAACCGAGTCCTCTCAGGCCATTCAGACTTTAGAAAACAGAAACATACGAAAGGTATTTCTTTTCTTTTAGAGCTTTCATAATAAAGTTTATGAGAGTATTTGAACACACCCAAAAATAAACTAATTTGGGCCAATATTACTTAGCTACGAAAGTTCCAAAGCTACCACAAAAGCACAGAATACACATTCTTGTTTTAAAACAGTTTCTTGTCACTCATGCCTATCAGAATATTCTGATTTCTTGTACTGATTCTTAAATAGCCCAAGCTTCCCAAATGCGTACATCCTTTTGTCATCAGCAGTTCTCTTCTCTATTTTAACTCTTCCACAGGCTGTCACCCTACATGTTTTTCTATCTTACTTATGAAATCCTCTCAGACATCATGAAATATACTAAAACCACAGCTTAGTTCCTTAAATCATTTTGGACATTCTGAGGCATGTTCAACCAGTAAGTACCACCATGTTCTATTTCAGGAGTCATAACAAACAATAAACACAGCATTGATTGCTGATTAACAAATAAGAATGAAATAACAGAACACAACAGATCACAGCTATCTGAGAAAGCAGAAGTGTTGTCATGTTGAAAATGAGATCATTCCATAAAAAAAAGCAATGTTCGCATGAATTGTTAGATCATTTTGTTGAGTCTATATATCGTAGTGAGTCATAATTTATGCTTTGTGTGATTTAACATTATAAATTTAGGACCAATACTTTAAAATAAGCCACCATTGCTGTTTATGATTAAGGACTGACAGAGATTACAACATTAACTAGTTCAATGAATTTTGGTATGAGTTTAGTAATTTTGCAAATATATATGGGGGATATATAAGGGACATTGCTTGTGAACATAACTGCAACAATTAACACCCTCTGTTCCCTTAATACAGATTTTATTGGAAAACAATTAAAAGGATGTATGAAAACACCTGGGTAAAACTCTAATTCAATTAATGAAAAGACATAAGTAGTATGAACGGATATTCTCAGCATTTCTTCAAGTTTTATTAAAAAAAGGCAAAACTCAAAAGACAGATTCATACTGATCTTAGTAGTTACGTAAACTGTCCTGAAAAATGTTTTGAAAATTCTGAGTGAATATGCTTCAAAACCAGACACTCCATAATTTCTTCTATAAATATATACAAACAAGCAGAATTCTTTAACATACAACACATACTTAAAACACAAAAAACAGGGTGACCATTCACACAGTTTGAACACAGTCTAATTTTTAAAACCAACCTGTATAAGCAGAAAGGTCCACACACAAAACATGTATATGAAGATGTTTGCTTGTGCTCCTTTCCAATGAGCATTGCGTATTTACTAGTACTTCTGTAATAAAGCAAAAAAACTCAAGTTTCACTGACTGTGTGACATCTCACATTTCCTTTTGATTCTTGTAGCTGATGTCTGAGGGCAAAAATAACAACTGAAAATGTTTGGAAATGTCCAGAACTGCATCATGTACGTTGCAGGTCAGGATTCGGTTGGTGAAGGCTGGCTTGGTGCTCCATTGCGGGTGCGGAGCTGTGACTGGGCAATGTCAGCCAATGCACTCTGGATCTTCTCCAGCAGCATATCGCCGCGGTAAACCACCTCCTCCAGACGAGCTGCTGCCTCATGGTTCTCCTCCTCCAGCTGCCGTAGACTGGCCGCCTGTGTATAGGTCACAGATTTATTTACGATAAGAGGTGGCAGTACTTTCTGTGCATTAAATGACTGATATAAACATGAACCTCTTATTTGTTTACACAGAAATGTGGTGCTAGTGTAACAGATAAAAATAACTGTTAGTATATCAAAGATTAGATAAGAAGTAAAAATGTCTTTTTGGATATATAAATATCCTTAGATATGCTGATTTGGTGTTCTGTCACTTTTATTTGATGTCCTTCAATTGCAAGAGAGGAGCAGAAAGGAGACAGTGTTAATCTTGCCAGGACAGGATCACAATCTGAAGTCACTTTTTTTTACACTGACACAGAAAGATTTTATTGTTGAAAATGGTCATTTTGCAGCACTGGCTATTGGACTCAGACTGACACTTTAACTTAAAAATACATACTTTTCAGCTCAGACTGATACTTAAACTCAAATGATTTAGATACAAAAGATTTAAGTTGATGAAGACTCAAGCAGATTTAACTTTGAATCTTGTAAAAAAGAAAGAGCCATGTTCAAAAATACATGGGAGTCATATGCTATCCTGTGGTCGTCCCAGATATACATAGGTTACTTACTCATATCACTTGCATTATTTTTTAACCCAGTTACCAAGCAGGGATAATTTGGATTTGATCTAATATTACAGTCTTACTGTCAGGAAAGGAAACAGCACAAAAATAGCAGCAATCTTTACTCTCCTCTTCCACTATAGACATAATAAGATTTTAACTTACATTAATGTCAAATCAAATCTCTGAGCTCATCAGAATCAATTGTTTGCCCTTACACAGCAACATGGTATTTTCATAGTCTACACTCACAAGAGATCGTATTCTTCTTCAAATGATTAAACAACAAGCTATATTACATACAATAAAAAATGTTATAATGTGACATTGGAAAGACAAACACGCAGTAGATAATAAAATGACAGTAGGTGTGGATGTTTCAGTCATCAAAATGGTTATTTAAAGAGTGTATCTGCATCCTCTGGGCTACTTCATAGATCACCAGCCTGAAAGTGGTACTATAATCATTTGGTTGTTTGCTTTATACCCACGAGCACACATAATTTCCCTTCCTTTTTTTCCCCCTTTCTTGAGCTGTCAATTTGGGAAACAGCTGTACAAGTGTTCAACTAGCTCCCCCTAGTGACCAAATGCTAGAAGTTTAAAACTGGGCTTTTGTGTGTGTTCATTCCCTTTCAAGTAGGGAATATGCAACTGAAATACATGTCTTAAAAATACTTGCGAATGTGCTAACCTGCAAAGCTGCTGTGGACTCCTCGCTGGGAAGAGAGTCTATTAGCACATCCACATCTTTGGCTGTTCTGGCAATCAGGGCTGCAAATAGCTGAGCGTATTCTATATAGAGATGGAGAAATTTGAATCCTCATGTCAAACAAACATTTTTCTTTATTGTGTAAGTCATTAGCAGACAGATAATGGGAGAGAAATATAGATGTATATGTATGTTCACTTTATCAATAAAAAGAGTTAGGGACAAGCCAGAGCTCCTTATAAAATAAACATCTGGATTCACAGTGGTTTCTTCTCTAAACTGGAGCCATTTAATAGCAGGAAGTAGCCTGTAGTTTTTTGTTTGTAGTAAAAGAGGTTATACCTTCACTTCAACCTTTAAATTATTATTTTTTTTTTAGGTGAAGGTTGGGGTGATCCCATCATAAAATATTAATGGAAAAACTCAATATCTTCTATGAAAAACCTTAACAGAAGCTTTCGATGCCTAATAAATACATTTGGTAAGGCATTCTTTCAGTTCAAAGCTATCAGCGACAGATTTGTGAATCTTTCCCTTTTGTAGATGAAATTATTATCATTGTTGGTTACTGTGATGATGTTCTTGCAAATAACCGGGACAGAGTCTAGTGACTGGAGGATGTAGCTTGTTATATGATTTGACAATACCTTATTAACTTAATACAACCAATATTAGATTTATACTGAACATCAATAAGGTACAAACAGAACCTGGTTAGAGGCCAAAGATAATGGCAGTGAACGAGAGGATAGAAAGGAAATAACTAAGACATTTGATTATAGATTTATAACAGAAACATAATCACCACCTTCGGTTGGGTTTGCTGGCTGATCTCTGTTGATTGCTGTCTGGATGTTACTGAAGGAGGCAGGAGGCGCACATTGCTGCAGGACGCCGATGGCATTACAAAACTGATCTGCAAGCTGGACGCACATTACAATACAATTAGATTCAACTTTCTTTTAAACAAGTAATTATTTGTAGAGTCGCTCCTCGTTCACAATGTTGTGACACTGTGGTAAATGATTATGTGTGCAATGTAACCTAAAGCTGTGATACAGGCCCCTGGTCTTTAGCTAACGTTACCAAGTGACATTACAATGTAACGTTAAACAAGTTCGTGAACGAATGGGGCCACTTCTCCGCTTATCTACCACAGTAAAATTACATAAAGGATAAAAAATATAGTTGTTTTTGTTAATTATCATTAATAAACTCCCAAATTTCCATACCGAATTGACAGCGTCTTGAAGCTGCGTTAGCCTGTCCGCCATATTTTCTGTATTTTGGATAAACAAGGGTGTCGCGAGAATGCGTAGATATCATAAAAGCTCGCGGGATTTGTCGGTATTTGGGAAGCTTTGGTTTGCATAGTGTCGTCTAGGGTAAGCTGTTGCCGAACATATCACCTCAAGACTGGCCTTATAACCAACGAGTATTCAACATTAAACCAGCGTCCCATAGCCACTACTTTTTTGCTTTATAAAGGAATAGAGCTGCATCTAAACCTCTACTTATTGCTTCTCGATGGGGACTATTTAGCCTGTAGCTAATGTTAGCTACCAAACATCAACAGGAAGTAAAAGACTAACTAGCAATGTCTTGCACTTTGAGCTCTCCAGGTACAACAGTTTGTTCTTTAATTATTTTCTAACGTAAGTTACGAAGAACTGTTTTGAGCGCCAGCAGAGTAGTTAGCCCAATATGTTTGTGCTACGGGCCTTTAGTGTTTTTTCTTGACAGTTTTAGTGTTCTTTGTCAGCTAATGGGTTAGCCAAGACTTGAATGTATATGCTGCTTATATGTACTGGTTATATGATATTTAACCTAAACAGTAAACTAAACCAGTGAAAATTTGGTGCATAACTGTCTTTACTTTTACTACAGCTGAGAAATACATAGCATATCGGTAACTAAATATATCACCAACAACAAGGTAATGTTAGCTTTAGCTGACACAGCAGCTGTCATTCAGTGGGTGTGACGAAGAGAAGAACAGGGTAAGCAACGAGTAAGGGGAATTTGTTCTGTACTAGTGCTCTGATAAGGCGTTATTTCCCCCCACTGTCCTTAACCATTGCTTTTGGATTTATTGATTTTAGTGACTATATAGTAGCGAGCTTTTGTTTTTGTTAGTCACTTTTGACTGGAATTTAGTAAGTGGTGAAAGGAATACTTTGAACTCCCGTGGTCCAGTTTATTACTTTGGATAAAAGCGTAATTAAAATTCAAAGTACAGACTTCTAAATGGCAGTATTGCTTCTGAAAAAGTTCGATGGTATTAAATACCCCTTTCTTTTTCAGTCTGTTTTTCCTTCACTAGTGTAATTACTTGAAAAATTTTATACCAATTTTATCTGGAATTTTGAGGCATCCATTGATCTTCTCAGAAGAAAAGAGAAAATTTTCCTGTTTTTGCTTACAGTTCAATTTCATTCAGCACTTATAATTACTCAGTTTTGTTTCTGGGGTAACACAGTATGTACTGCACTGAAATATTTCTAATATTTAAATGGCAGTCTGAAAGAAAGGGAATCACTTTTCTCTATCAAAGCTGTTTTCCTTAAACTTTTAAAAATGTTTTGTAATAAAATGTTTGTACTCATATTTCATCAGGCATGAACTGTACTCTGGAGAAGGTGCTGGCAGATGCCAAATCATTAGTGGAAAGGCTTCGTAACCATGACAATGCTGCTGAGATGTTAATTGAACAGACAACATCGCTCAATAAGCGAGTGGAGGCTATGAAACAGGTACTGTATCACATGCTAATGAATTTAATATAGACATCCTCTTTTATCAAAAATAAATGAAATTTTAAACTGGAAAAAATTATTGAAGGAAATGAGCATAAATGAATTATGTAAATCACATGTTAATTTGAAAAATTTTTCATTCAAAAATACAGAAAAACAATATACAGTTCCAAAATTATTTTGCAAAGATTCTGACTCAGCACTGTATTTTAACATTATAAGCCATTAAACATATTTTGACTGTAGACTGAAATCTCTCACTTGTTTAATGAGTTGCACTCATATTTATATATATATTTATTCTGCACTCACATTTGTATATATATATATTTATGTATATATATTTGTATATATATTTGTTTATATGTATATAGATGTATATAATCACATACAGTTACTGTCATTTTTCTTCCAAACACTGCCTGATGCAACTCTGGAAGCCAATGCAACGAAATTTTGTTCCTCAAATGCACTGCTGTGCAATTTATGAAATGACAATAAAGGAAGTCTAAGTCTAAGTCTAAGAGTTGTTTTGGTTTTCTCACATTGGCAGTACCAAGAGGAGATTGACTCATTGAACCAGGTTGCTCGACATCGTCCCCGTTCTAGTCTGGTCCTTGGAATCCAACAGGAAAACCGTCAGATCAGAGAGCTCCAACAGGAAAACAAAGGTAGGTTGTTAATTTTTGGTATTGTTTGCTATTGTTAATTTCATTGTTGGATGAAGATTGTTAAGAAAAAAAGGTTGTGGTTGCTCCGCACCAAAGTAATATGAAGTTAACTTTGTTAATGGGGGAGTTTTATGCAGTGCTGTCTCCTGCACAAACCAAACCTGTGTTCACTTTTCCTGCAGAGCTACGTACATCGTTGGAAGAACACCAGTCTGCACTAGAGCTCATTATGACCAAATACAGGGAGCAAGTGTTCAGGCTCCTTATGGCTAGCAAGAGGGATGACCCAGCCATTGTGACACAGCTGAAGGAGCAGCACACCACGGTCAGTGAAGCAAACGCTTGATTCTTTTTTTTCTTTTACTGTAAATTTGAATAAAAAGTAAGCCCTTCTTAATAGAGAGCGCCAAATTCAACTGCCCTTTATTTAAATGTTTGTTTTTCTTTCTCTGTAGGAAATGCAAGCACACATTGACAAGATCAATGAGATGGCCTCTGTAATGAGGAAGGCGATAGAGGTGGACGAGGGGCGGACATGTAAAGATGAGGAGAGGATTAAACAGCTAGAGGTAAAAGAAAATATATTTCACTGTCTAACATGTGCTTCCAATAAGTGCA
>JAPZDY010000015.1:3572257-3584863 GCA_029783645.1 Ctenochaetus hawaiiensis | reverse complement strand
GACATGTAATAAATGCGCCTGCCGACTGTGTTGCTGGACAGAGGAATAGCGCTTAGTTTGCTGGCTGCAGAGTCATCAAGCATAGTTGAAACCATGTCCCTAGTACAGGGAAGAATTAATTCCTCTGCTATTGTGTGCAGCTTTTTACAATGTGCCGCTCGGTAGGCAACTTTATATGAGGCGAGTTGAGCATTTGCCGGCACGGATGCAGCTTTAGCAAAGCGAGACTGTTGTGCCCGGCAGTTTACGAGTTTTTGTCTGAAAAACTCAACTGGCTTGTCTTTGTGCTCTGGATGTTTTGTCTTCAAGTGGCGTCTTAGCTTGTTCGTCTTCAACCTGTCACAAGCAAGCACTTTAAGATAGACAACACACTGCGGTCTCTCCTCAGTACCCACCTTTGTACAGGTGAAGCCAAAGGCAAGATATGTGTCATCATATTTTCTAGTCTTGACCTCGGAAGGAAATTGCTTTGGAAGTACATTTGGCGATGCTTCATCCTCTGTTTTGCGTTTACGCGGGAGCCCTGTCAAAAACATGTCCATGTTATAGTTATAGCTGTTATAGCAGTGACATTTACTGATTGATTCATTCTTTCCACCCGCGCCCCGCACCCTCCTTGCAATTGCTTTGCGCCCCCACCACTGGGTTAAATCATCACACTCGAAATCACTGTTGTTATCAAATACCTGACCAATGACCTAATTTGCATTTTTTTAAACAATCAAATAAAGTACCTGTCAGAAGTGGGATTCGAACCCACGCCTCCAGAGGAGACTACGACCTGAACGTAGCGCCTTAGACCGCTCGGCCATCCTGACGTCATGCAACGGAGTAGTGTCAACTGATATCGAATATTTAAGCAATTCCGGTTTGATGGTAGGTCTACGTTGATATATAATTGGTCAGTATCCATGGGACCGTCGTCTAGTGAGTTGTCATATAATTTGCTATACTGTTACTGTGACGCTACATTACAGTTTCCTCAGCTCATTTCAGGAGTGTTATCTCGACACTACCTGTGTGTTATTTGAACTTATACTTTGGAGCAACAACAAAACACTGCACGCGATTCATTGTATTATGTAATATCCAGGTTACACAGCCCATAAATGTTTTCAGCTTGTAAGGTTTGTGCTATTTTCAGAACGGAAAACATTTCTAATGAAAACATTGTGTTGTCAGAAGTGGGATTCGAACCAACGCCTCCAGGGTAGACTGCGACCTGATAGAGACTGCTTGATAGGCCAATAACATTCCCATGTCCAACATTCAGTAACCAATCGTCTTCGTAAATTCTTTCCGAGCTTCAGCATTTTACCAATCACAACGCAAAAATGTTGAATGGGGAGGTAACTCTGAAAACCCCAATTACAACCATGTATTTATTTAGGCATATGTTCATACTACATAACTCTAAATGTTCCATGAATAAAATTTAGGTTTTCTTATTATTTACTATCTATCCATGCTACCTTTACACAATTTTTTCTTCATATAGCCCTTTTTTCAATTAGGTGGGAAGCCTCCTTCTCAGCCCATAATTAAGATTAGGAGCACTTCCTCCATCACTGGCCGACATATAAAGCAAATTACTGTTTGACACTGAGGCTGGGTTTCACAATGTTCCGGTGACTTTTTATATGTGAGCCTCTGTAGACTTACCAGTAAAAAAAACCCAGTTGATTCCATTTGAGCAGACATCGTCTCTTCTGACCTGCTGAACTGACATGAAAATGTGTTTGCAGCATGACTGCACATCCTTCTATCCATGTGTTTGAGCTATGGAGAAAATTTCGGAAGAATTCTGTTTCTTTGTTATTTGTCATGAGGATATATAAAATGGCTTGTGTGGTTGAAACTCTACGTTTGAAAGAGTCCTAACGTCAATCTGTCAAATGAGTTGACCACAAAATGCGACGTAACCCCTTGCAGTTGCAGTGTTCTTCTACAACCACTAGAGGGCATAAAAATGTCAAATAAGTCAGACACCAACACAGCTGATTTGACTCACTGTGGCTGACTAAATCTTTGCATAAGTTGAAGATGGTCACAGCTTTATTGGTAATTATAGAAGGTAACTGGACACAAAATTAATACATATGATAGCAAAAACATATTCAGAAGGTTTGATGATGATTTCTTAATTACCCAAACATAATCAGATTGGAAGTCATTCCCGGTGATGTGAGGATTTTAAAGTAGGCATCATTTTTTATTTCTTATTATTCATTTCAAAATAGAAAAATAATATGTATATAGTATTTTTGTATCCATATTTTATTTATTTATTTTTTAATCACTGTTCAGCAGAAGATCAGATCCTCTTATGTTGATTTCACAAAACCCAACACTGTGGAAGATTTTTGTCGAAAATTGAGTTGAGAAAGTTTATTCTCATCAAGATATTTATTTTTATTGATAATTTGCCAAGGTAAGAAATGAGAAAAATGAACTGTTTGCTCTTTAGATTTGGTTGTAATTAACACTTGTTTTGTTGGTGTCCTTGTTTGCATACCTGCAAGAATTTCTATTATTTGTCCTCTCCAAAGATGAGTTTTTATATATGATGTCTGCAGTTCAAAACAAAAACAAACATTTTTTTTCTTTTTTATCAACATTCTACCAATCTGAAAGCCTTAAAATTATGGAGAAATTCATTTATCTTTTTTCTTCTTCAGTTATTTACATTTGTTTCATTTGCCCGTGCACGTTTCTGCTTAACATTTATTACAGTTTTGCAATGAAACATATAATTGTGCCGTGGTTATTCCTGCACCAACTGAGGCAACTAAGCTAACATGTGAGGGAGATGTCAATCATGTTTGGTCTGTACATGTCTACCGTCCTGTGGTTTAACCAGCCAAAATACTTTGAGTCATATGTGGTTTCAGTGTTGGCAGTTCAGGGCTTTCAAATCAATTGCTTACCTTATACTATTTATGCCTGTGTGCACATAGAAACTAAGGTTACAGTCATTAGTCATTCATTTGTAGTTCTTGTAAATAATGTCAGGTATAATTAGATTGCTCCATACTTCTCCTGCATGTTGAAGAGTGTTTGTGTGTTTTTTTTACTTTTTTTTTTTACAGGATAAATACTCAGAGGAATTTGTTTTGTAAGCAGACTAAGAAAGTTTTATGGTTTTAGAGTTGTACAAATCCTCTAAAACATTTAGAGCACAATTGTGTAACAACAAGATATGTTAAGTAGAACAAATGCAACATAGCCAACATAACCTTTAAAACACTTGTCCATTTATTAATCAAAATGACAAAAGGTAGCTGGAACAAGAGACACAATCGACAGAATCAACATTCAAATTCTGACAAACACAGAGGTTTCTGTAAAGTGCCAAACAAGAAAAAAGCCTCACTAATAATATATATAATGTATATTCACATACACACACTCATACACATACACAAACACCACATATAAAACTAGATTTTTAATACACACAAAAATTAGAAACCATATAAAAACAATGTCTATAACAAGTAGATTCTGCTCTAAAATGATTTGGGCCACTGAAGGGCCAGGAGTAATTCCTGTTCTAGAGAAGAAGAGGCGTTTGATCAGTAGTTCATCACTCTGGTTTTTCTCTGAGAAACCAAAGTCATGAGTGCTCGTATGCACTGTGCAATTTGAATCAGTAAAAACCATCAACCCGCTCGCCCCAGATCATCTAATACATTCTAAAGCCGCTCAGGAAACAACAGATTTCTGACAAAGGCACACAGCAGGAAGGTCCGTTCAGATGGTGCTTTGTCTGGCACCTTTAAATCAAACCTTCCACCTAGATATCAGTTTTACAAAAATCATGCTATCTGACTATCCACCATTACAAAGCGTGTTCTCATTGGAAAAATCACTCTGACACCATCATTTATGTTCCAGTTGTGTCACTGAACTCCAGAAATTTCACAACTTTGGTAACTATTTAGAGAAAACAGGACTCTGAAGCTGCTTAGCATCGAATGCAAACTGACCTTTTTCCCACAAACGTTCACAGAAATGCATTTTGCTCAATCATGGCTGGGATCCTGTGATCTTACGTTGAGCTAAAAAAGCTTTGAGGTTGGTGTTTAAACATGATTTCTCTACTAAAGTCTATCATTAGTCTTTAAAAGTCAGTTGACAATAATTATTTGTAACGGCTGTATGTGAAAGAAAGGTGAAAAAATGTAAACATTGTGCAAGTTTAAGTGTTAACCAAGTACGTGGAGCTGACATCTCAAAAAATCCCATCAAATCACAACAAAGACATGACATACATAGCATGACATCTTTGACCCTTTTGGATTAAAAAAAAATAAAATAGAAGACTATTAAATAACATACAAAAACTGACAAACAAAAATACATCTGAGGACAAAACAAAGCTCAAAATATGAGAAGGGTTTTGATGTGGATTAGTGATCAGTGACGATGTGTTTGTAGAGTCTGAGCTCCAACAAGTGCTGGTTTGTAATAATCTGCGTGTGACCAGCCTGCTGGCTTTGGTGAAGTCCTCACAGGCCATATTGTTACGTCTTCTGCCTCCTTCTGCTGTTCATTTCAAAATAAGGGTCTCCACCTTTGCCCCTGCACTGTGGGATCTTCTTGCTGCTGCTGGCCTCGGTCTTAACAGCTCTGACGTTGGGACTGGTTTTCTGCGGGGCGAGGGCTTGTCTTGTAGTCGGTTCAGGATTTAGAGTTGACTTGCCGTTGATGGCATTAGTGACGGCTGTTTGCTTTCGCCCCGCTTTCTCTGCTGTGTCTGGTGTCGTCTGATTGGCTTTGCTGGTGGTAGAGGGGCCTGTGTTGCCTCCAGGGACCCGCCCGGGGACAGCAGCAGTACCACGTGGAGGGGCAGAGGCAGCCTTGGTTGGGGCTGGCCCCTTGGCTTTGGCTGTGATCTCTCTGCTCTTCGGCAGGGAGCTGTTGGGTTTTGGCAGAACCGGCGAGGCTGTACGTGAGCTGGGAGTGGGGGTCCTGGATTGGGGAGTTGCCGTGACTGCAGCTTTTGTGGCTGTTCGGACCCGCCTGGCTGCCTCTAGACGGAGACGCGAGGCCGGGGAGCCGGGGCGGCGCTGTGCGAGGCGGGAGCGCTGGCTGGCACCTGTTGGGGGTCGGGCATCTTTAGGGTTGGTTGATCTTACTGATGCAGTGACAGGGCGAGGCACAGAGGCAGTGGTGGGAGTGGTGCAGGGACTTGAGGGTTTGGGACATTTGGAAGACGGTTCAGGACAGACGGGGCTCCTGGGCTGGGAAGTGGGGCCACGTGGTGATGGTCTGAGCTTTAGTTTGGAGGCGGGCCTTGGATCTGCACAGGCAGGTGATGGAGCTGATGATGGGGCTGATGATGGAGTCAGAGCTCTGCGGTTGACTTGCACACCATGACACCCCGGACTGGGAGATTGTTTGAATGAGCTTCCCACAGGTGTGGAGGGCAAAGAGGAGGAACCTTTGGTGGTTAGAGGCAGGGGCAGCTGAGTGGGCTTCTTAGGGGAAGGTGTTGCCTTCTTGGTTGCAGGACCTTTTCTGGGCAGCGTGGGCGTACAGGCCGGAGAGGCGTTGTAGGACCGACACGTCTGGCCTGGAGTGGTCAACGACAATGGCTTACAGGCCAAGCCGGAAGAAGAGGAAGATGACGAGGTGGAGGAGGAGGAGGATGCTGAAGAGGAGATGAGGTTGTTGACAGCAGCAAGGGGGTCCATGTCAGGAGGAGGGGGTGGAGCTGCATTGGCATGGTGACCTGCCAGACCTGTGGGGCCTTTCTGAAAGGCCAGAATTTTCTGCTCTAGAGTGGTGAACTGCAGCACTCGCAGGGGGTCGTACTTCATCAGGAAACCGCGCAGTGTGTCCCAGCCGCCACCCACACGCACCATCACGTGTTTACCATGAAGCATCTGTGGAGCAACATTAAAAGAAAAAAAATCTGGTAAGTAAAAATCTCTGTGGAAAGTCAAAAGTCAATGGTGAAGTGTTCCTGGAAGTTCCCAAAATAGCAGCTGCAGACCTATAAATGAGCGTGTGCATCCTGAAGCTTGGCACCACAGACATCAGCGCAATTATGATGTAATCGGCTAACGCACTGTGCCACGATTGGGTAACGAGCTTACATGTGTCTAATCACAGCCTCCAACAGAGAGTAGTAGTGTAGTGAAGATTTGTGCATGCTCTGCATCTCTGCCAGGGCACACCCACGCAAGCAAGCAAACAAACAAACAAGCAAGCAAATAAACAAACAGACACACACACACACACAGCAGCCTGTGTCTTCTATTGGAATATAAAAACAGAATTTTTGGTCGTACTGTGTATTGTGTTTGTTTTTTTTACAGTACTAGCAAATGAGCACTTCTGCTATTTGCACTTAACATATTGAACACTGTAATTTAGGAATGCAGTTTTAAAAATACACAGATTACAGGCATTCATGCATTAGTTAATTTAAGACACTGTGTTTCTTCACACACTCCGACAGGGAAACATCCTCTCTGCTTGACGCTGTCATGAGTGGGGTTGAAGGTCACAGTAAACAATAGAACAGCTGACTTGCAGGGTGAATGCTGGAGACTGTCCTGGTTTTATTCTCTGTAAGTCCCTGCTGCCTTTGGCTGCCCATGAACTTCTCCACTACTGCATTAAAATCTGCTTTTTCTCTATTGTAAGTTTTTCTATCAGACTGGACCGTAAACACAACATATTATAGCAGATCTTCCTTTTAGGAGTTGTAGAATATAAGTGTATTTCAAAAGCTGTAAAATGAACAGGCTGCTACTTCTGAATGGGACGACTTAGTGAACCTCTTTGATTGTCTGGATTACAAACATGAAGTAAGCTGACGCAAGTCTGCTGCCACAGCAGAATGCATGTGTGTGAGTGTATGTGGGCTTTTTCACAGCACTCACCCGAATAAAGAGCGTCTTGTCTCCCAGTCTGTAGCGTCCCTCAGACAGATACTCAATGGAAACCCTGTTGGAGCAGTTGCAGGGTGGGTCATCCATACCATGCTCCTACAAGAGAAAATAGAGGCCCATAAGGCGACCATATTGAGTTCTCATTGTCAATGAAATTAATATTTTATGAGATATAGATATATGGATGGACAGATGGCTGAAAAAAAAGTATAAATTCAAATATCCCCACGTTTGTTGCTGCAAAAGTCAGAACTCATGAACTTTATAGTCAATGAATGAAGAAGTGAAAGCAAATTTCCCCTAAAAGATTAGTTATAAGTGACAGTTATGAAAACACATTAGACTAAAGAGACTAATTAACTACCTTTACTGTGAGTTTCTTCTATGAATGTGTAAAGGAAAATGCAGGTTAGTGGATGCTTTTATCCAAATTGCCTTTCACTTTAATAAGTACAGTTATTTTAAGCCTGCTTGTGTCCTCTGGGAATAAATCCTTCAACCCTAAAAGTGTCACAGCCCTATTTTGCCCACTGGAGAATAACTTAAACCATAACTGACAGTGATAGAACCACAATGTGCACCAGAAATAAAATAATAACCATAGTAGCACTTGCAAAGAGATGGAGCACATGAACTGCCAGTTCACTGCATAAGTATATGCTTCTGGCTGTATGACGGCACATATCTGTGTGACAGTGAGCCACGGGGCTCCAGCAGGGAGTCACGTGGTTGGCTGCGATGCGTCATACCCTGTGGGGCGCCAGTGAAGCGGCAAGAGTCTTGGCTCGGCTTCAAGTGGGTCGCACATGTACCACCTATGTGATGCTAATGTGATCAGCTGTTTGCTGCTTTACATCAGGGGTTCTCTTTTCGCTTGTTTGTGAAAAGATTTTTCATCCACACAGAGATTATGGGAAAGCTCACTGATACTACAAGTGTTAACTTGATCAGCTAAAGACGAGGGGGCTCATTCTTTGGCCAAATTCTTGCCTTTCAGGTGGAAAGTCTCATGTTCTGTGTGCTTAAAAACACTGCGGTGTTTCTTCCTGTTCATATGTTGCAGCTGTCAGTCAGAACTCACCCCTGGCTGGTAAAGGCCACCATGCTGACAACACACGCTGAAGGTTTTGACAGCCGGAGGTGGCTCCTCTGTCATCAACAAAGTCTCCTCCAACTCAATCTCCTTCTCCAGCTTCACAAGCACAGGAGGCTCCACACCGTACCTGACAGACACACAGCAGGGCTTACATGTGCACCTCTGGCACTTAAAGGCAAACTTGTTTCTTGATAATTCATTTAAAAGTTTTGTCTTCTGTGTTCAAAGACTTACTTGGAGACGATGCGGCCGATCTCCAGCAGACAAAGACAAACCTGACGAGGCTCCTTGTGCAGAACTGAGGCAGAAAAACCAACCATTACAAGACGATTGATAAATAATCAGTGTGTGCTTTCTTCAGAGAGACAGAGCAGGGTAGCAAAGATGAAGGACAAGGTGCAGTAAAATTTCTGTGCAATTGCAAACCTGAAATTTTAAGAATATCTGAATAATTTCCATTAATTATTTCCTGAGGGTTTGTTGGCGATTCATGCACAAGAGAACGGAGGTTTGGAGAGACTAACTTTAATGTTACCCAAAGACATTAGCTTAACAAATATATATAGATAGATTTACTGAAGAGTTAGAGAATCTGTCTGCATTCTTGGAACAGCAGATGTGTGGCTTCCTGTCTAAATCACTCCAATCGTTTTTTTGGAGAGTCATTACTTGTAATGAAGTGATCCCCTGTACAGTGACTACTCAGTGTGATTGCTCTCCACAACAGATCCTATTAAACCATTAAGAAGTAAGGCTTAAACAACAAAGCTCTGCAAAGTTATTATGAGCTTACAATCACAGTCTGTTATACACTGTTAGCATACTTGCTATGAAGTCCAACAATGGATCCAAAAAGTGTTGGGTTAATTGTGTTAACGTTAGCTGACCCTGATGTAGTGTCACAGTTTTTTTTAAATATTTTAAAGTTTCTGACATCATTGCATCTTATCCTTTTTCTCACCCAAACACCTCAAGCTAAGTGTTTCAAATTATATGCATGGATTAGGTGGCCAAATGAATGTTAGTGTTTTGCCCAAACATGCAGACAGAACTTCATTCTAGTAAATATTTAAAAGAACCTCTAAAGTATTTGTTTGTTTCTGAAGAGGATTCAAGAGTTTTTCCAGCAGACAGACAGTGACTAAACACATGCAGGAAAACTCATCACAACTCTGTTCCCTTTTATTAGTTTGAAAAGCATGGTGTAGCTGCAGTATAACAGGTTTAAGAAAGGTATTTGGATACTATGATCCCCTGGAATTTAAGATTTATCGGACAATTCGGGCCACATTCTTTTGTAAATTTCTGCTTGCACACATTAAACTCTTACTTATTGCCTTTGCAGCACTACACGGATCAGTTTAATAAGTTACCGTGCGTTCTTCTACAGTCATATCAACACAACTAGGTCATATCAGACAAAAACAAACAAAGGCCTGCTTTTTCTAAAACTCAAAGGTCAGTTTTACAGTTTTGTTGGTTGGACTTTAACAGAGTTAAGACTTCTGTACATGAAGTAGGATAAGGGGAAAGGGCAACCAAAGAGTTGAACTCTAAAGAAAAAAGTGATTGCAGGCTAATTTGGCTTTTGTCCCATAAAAATTGATTTTTAGATTAAAAAAATCTATGGACACATCCACATCTGTACTTAAATCTTCCATGACAGGATTGAGGCATGGGGCATCTAAAGTGAGAAATACAGAAAGAAAACATTATAGGAAGTTGTCAAGTTTTAGAGATGCTGCAGCTCTTACCCAGGCCCTCCGACTCAAACAGGTAGGTCTCCTCCACACCGATGTGGCGACACCAGGCCAGGAAGTTGGCAGTGTTGTCACGAGCAAAGAAGGAACCTGGGGAAGCATCCCGCTTACATGCAACCTTCCTCGTCGGGAACAGCTGTGAGGAAAAACAAACTTTATTAATTCTCAACAACATCATGAAAGTAAGCGTGAACATATGTAAGCAAGTAAGGGGGCTTTGTGCCATAACTTTCTATACTGCGATAGTAACGGTTGGAAAATGCTTAGTTAACCAAGGATAGCTAATAGCAAGCCATTAGCCATTAGCATTTAGCAATGTGGTCAGAGCCTTGTATTTTAAATTGATGGATAGTTTGTCATATAAATAATAAAAAAATCCTGTATTAGGACAGTTTCATATAAGTGCAGTGCCTGTATAGAGTGCACGTATATGGTTTTTTGCACTTGCAAATGAAATCTGCTGTTGGTATATGTTGAAAGTAAACAACTAGAAGTTCATACAATACAAGCTAACAGTTAGTAATATCAAGAATGACGGAGGTTCTGTTTTTCTAACTTGTTCAGCAAGAAAACAGCAGGAATTTCCTGAATGCTATCAGTATTTTTTTATGATAACTTCCCTCTTTTTATTCCAACCTTACTTGTGGGAGTAGGGCTTTAAAGCTCTTTATCTTTAAACTCTGTTAATGGACTGGGACACATTTCCATCTCTCAGCCTGCAAGCATGAACTTTCTGTAGTCTTTGTGTTCTTACTGCAAAAAGTCATGGGAGTTCCTGTGCCAAGTTAGGTAGCTGGTTAGCTAACAGATCATGTAACTGAACAGTTGAGAAATGTTAGAAAAAGTGTACAAAATCACCTCTTAACAGTAATTCTAATGTTTTCCAGCAAGGTGTTTATATTTCTAAATGATGCAAGTGTCCATGTACAGTAACAGCTATCATGATACTGCTGCAATGAGTTTTCTACTTCACAGCCTGACCGTAAACATGAAGGTTGTTTCTAACAAAACATGTCAAAACAAAGCAAATTCTAAAGAATTAACGACTGTGAGAAATTCCTGGTAACAGCTCCTAATAGTTAACAGAAAACTAAACTTTAGTCAGAGATTTGTCCACATTGTGACCTGCAGAGCTCTTCACCAAAATCCCCCCACGTGCCAGCATGAAAGCTGCCCTTTGGACGATCGTATGAGCTATTTTCATCGTTGCTGTCTGACTCACCTTGCACTGTGCAGAGGGGCAGCTTTGGGCGATCTTAGTCTGCAGCACACCGATAAGTTGGCAGAGCTTCACGCCGTTATTCAGTTCCTCCATGAAAAACTCTGCTCTCACCTCCTCCCCTGGATAAATGAAGGTGGAAAAATCACAGAATAAAATGAACGTCACAGTAGATTTTTCTACTTATTCATCTGCAAGAGCACTTTGAGTTTATAAAGATGAGATTTATCCCGCTTTATTTAAATTTTTGTATGCAAAACTATGCGACACAATATAAAGTTAAAGCCCAGATGTGACATAAATTTCCCCTCCACTCTATATTTAGTTCTTTCTGTCTTTTGTTGCAGGACAAAAACACTTCACATTGACATTCCAACAGAGGACTCCCGTACTAACTCCTCAAGGACTTACGGTGCTCCCATGACCTCTTATTGTAAATCTCCACCCTCTGAACTGAATGTAGATTGGGAACAAAATCCACAATGGCTGTAACACAATGTGACTTAAGTTTTTCCCACAAAAGTCTTTTTTAACCACACAACAACAGCCGAGCCCTGAGGCTTGAAACTTTACCTGCTAAACACCACCTGTTTTGCAGAACCGGGCCCCTCAGAATTGACAATTTGTTGGGTCAAACAGTTAAAAAATGTGGTGAAGAGGTCATAATTTTAACAGTACCAAAAATTCATGTTAAGCCTTTTCCCCATTCTGCATAGAATAAACTGAACTGTCTGGTTCTAAAAAATAAAAATAAAAACAGTTTGACCAGTAAACAAAAGGGTCAGTTTCCAGTCAGCTTCAGTTTCCTCACTGCTCTATTATATCGTAAGGGACAATAGCTGTCAGTATAATGGTGGAGACGGATGAAATGAGGGATTTTGTTCCACTCCAGTTTCTGTGGCTTACTAAGGCTCTGTTGGAAACTGCAGCATTCAAATCCAATTACAAGGGAGACCCATGTCAATTGTGCATTGGTATTTTCCTAGCCTCGAGGGGAAAAACTGTTAGCATGCGAACTGCCCAATGATGATTCACATATGCACAGGTTTGGACACAGTCACTCTGTTGTGAATTTCATGTTACATCATAAAGAGAAAACCTAATCCAAATATTATTATCTGTCCCTGAATGATGTCAAAACAGCACAATACCCAGCAGTCAGAGTAAGCACAGAGACAAAGCCACTAAATAATGTGCTTCTTGACTGGCATGCAGCACTTACCCAGCATGCTGGTAAGCCAGATGGCCAGATCTTCCTGCATGGGCACCAGGGTGGCCTCATGTCGCACTGCCAACCACTGGTCATACTGGAAGACGTCTGCCAGGCCAGGGCCGTGCCGCTGTGCTAATGGGCTGCGAGGGCTTCTGGGGCTCAGCAATGGAGCATCAAATTTCTCGCCGAACCACACCTGGACACAAGGAGGAAAATGTGGAAGGATGATTAAACAGATGAATGCATCCATGTCGACAGAAACAAAGACAGACAGCTGAAAGCTTTAGTGGAGAAAACATTTCTACCCAGTTATACAAGCAATCGATCAATTAAGGAGCTGTCCGAGAGAAAATGGCAGCAACTACCAAGATCTCCCAAAGTGACAAAATTAATACAGTCTACATCAACTCCTT
>JAPZDY010000015.1:3560397-3571709 GCA_029783645.1 Ctenochaetus hawaiiensis | reverse complement strand
TGAGTGCCACTATATCAGTTGGTTTGACAAATAATAAAAGGTTCTTTCTTTTATCTAACACTGACTGGCAAAAATGATTTTCTTTTCCTCTTTTGAGACAACTTCTGAACTCAAGTTAACTTTGTTATTGAGACAAAAAAAGTTTTCTTTTTATCTCTTCAGTTAGATGTTGTAAGTTGAACCTGACAATTGCTTTAGAACCGTGTTTTAAAAAACCTGTACAACAGGAGTCAACAAACCCATATCAATATTTGGATTTCTTTGGTAACCCCTTATAAAAGATTGCTTTCTAAACCTGAATATAGTTTATCAATTCCTCTGCAGCTGACTGTCTCTACAAACCAACACCATAGCATTTTCATACTCTAGTTAACATTCAGCATTGCACTGTGAGAATATCAGAAGAATTTTAGTGACTCATCCATGCAGGGAGGACACGTCAGGGACGTCGACACACCACACTACACTTCTACTGGAGTTTGCAGTACACTCCGACGCTGCCACTGGGCTCCAGTTTGGCATGGTTTCCACTGCGGTTTACTCTGAGTGAAAACCACAACCTCGAATTTATCTCTAACCAACCCTAACATGTTTTTTTTATATTTCATTGTCCACTAAAAGAAAACATTACTGTCATTTTTTTCAAATAGTATTCTCATTTTCAAGAGACAACTGAATGCTGATGCACTTGACTGCTTAAATGGGTGTCTAGTGCCTCTGTGGTTCACAGAGCTCAGTGCCTGGAGCGAGCCACTGATCCCGGCTCTTGACACTGATGTCCCAACATATCCATCTCTACTGTCACACCCCTCCCTCCAAGTCCTTTCTCTGTCATACTTCTCAGCACTGACAATTCACCAAGTCTCTGCCACGAAGAGAGAGATGAAAAATAATCCTGTGTAGCCACAGTGTTCTTGATCACAGTCACCAGGTACATTAATGAAATCATAATTAAATCAGACATCCCTTTGGGGAGAGGATGAACGAAATGGATAAAACAAGATGTGCCTTCTTTCAAGCCTGATTCTTCATAGCCTGCAGCCATGGTGTTTATTAAAGAGGTAATAAAAAAGCCATTTGAGTTCCTCAAAAATGCATGTAATCAAGATGTACAAAACGTCTATGTTTCTTTGTTTTTCTTTTTTTATTATTTGAAGGCAGAATGATGAGTAATCTAGAAACCAGCAGCAGATGTGCAATGAGACTTTTCCAGACATTGCATAACTCACTGCTGGATGACCCCCCCGTCCAGTTTGTTGACATCTGCTTGAGATACAGCCTTTAATCTTTGTATCCATCACATGCCGTTGAGCAACAAAGGGACTCAGCCTCCACTGTAGTGAAGGAGTTACTGTGCTCACAACAAGGCTGAGTCTTGTCGAGGCCTTCAATTCATTGTGATTGTTTGGCCTATAAGCAGGAAACCTTCCGGCCAGTCAAACAGAGAGGCTGTTATACAGTAATTTACTCCTGATGGTTCTCTGAGTTACTTTGGAAAGCATTGCTAAGGATGCAAAGTGTGTGTGTGAGTGCGTATTCTGATTAGCGTAATGTAATATAGTACTGTATTGAGTAGATACTTAATGTTCATGAGATAATGTTTAGTCACATGCTCAAAATCTGTCACAGTGGGTCTACACTCATCATGGCTGTTTGATTTCAGTTTACTAGGAGATGCAGACATTCCATGTAGACTGACTGTTAACAGTGAACAATCTATAAAATCTTTTGAGACAGCCATTGTATTCTATTTTCAAGCTCCAAACACACTGAATCCTGCACTTCCCATAATGCAGCAGCGTGATTTATGAAAACCCTATGTCCTAAATGAATATCTCAAAGCCCACAACTAAAGTTATCGCACGCAAACTTTCCTTTAAAAAGTCTTCAGTCCCAATTGAGATAAACCAGATGAAATCATCAGTTTTTTCTAAAATTTCTTTTGCACTTTGCTGGCCTCTTTTCAGGACCACAACCATTTTCATAGGCTAAGAGGTGCGACAAATGAAAAGTAAAGAGGAGTCAATGTATGAATCCGTTTTGTGGGGTGTCCCTTTTACATTCACCTTTTACTACTTCAACATTCACTGGTCTGGTGCTCATAAGGGTGACATTTGAACCCAAAAGGGTGGTTCGAGGTTGTGGGATATGTTTGGTAGGTTACCTGACTTCAAATAGGATGAGCTGATCCACACACGCATACACAGACACGCTCTTATATGAACACATACATTACATAACACAGGTCATGAGAGCAGGCTGCCTGTGGCGCTCTGAAGGGTCACAACAACATATGCGTGTTTCTCGACATCCAGCTAATTAGAAAATAAGGTAGCGTAGCGTACAGTTCAGAAGTTATGTAAAAGACGTTGTGCCAATTAGAAAAGGCAACTCAACAGTAGGATAATCCCCCTTGCACTCTGTCACCTGCCTGTACACAGGTTCACAGTGAGAATGCATGTTTTTAAAGCTGACTAGTATATTAAACTATAGTCTGCATTGCACTGAATATATAGAGAGTTAATCTATTTTTCTTTCACCACTTAGGTCCTGATTACATGCTGGAATGTAGCTTGGTAATCCTGGTAAGAATTGCAATGGACTAAGCAGTTTATGCCTGCATGTTTACCTTTAACCTATTAGGAATTTATCTGATGCTCTTAATCCGAGCTAATTATGGGAAGGGGGACAGACGTCCCTGAAACAATAGTCAAAAGCAGGAAGTTAAAGGGAGAAGGTGGATGAAGCAATATAATCCAATAATTATCCTGTCAGTCCAGGATTGAAATAAATAAAAATGATAAACATAAATGTACACACATGCACCAAGTTTTCTTTGCACTATTAGGAGTTTTTGTCATAAATCTGTTGCTCTTATATAAGCTGCTCTCATGACAGATCATCTGTTCATATTACAAAATTTTTATTGACAGCATACGTTAAGGATTCACTTAGTGAGTGCTGTTAACAACAAGCATAGAGAGTGAAAAGCTTTTCTGTTTTTTCACCTTCTCAAATGTTCAGTCAGAATTTGACCTATGGGTTCCCATGGGCTGGTTGTTGACCTATGAGCTTTAAGGATCATAACTAAACCCAGATCTGTTTGGTCTGTCCAAGCTGAACTAATGAGGTCACGCTGCTCTTTCAGAAAACTAGAAGAGCTCCTTGACCATTTTGTTTGGTCACTTTCGTCTCAGATATTTGCAACCCTGAGAAGAAGAAGTCACCGCAGCCTTGGTTTTAATGAGAAATTTCAGGAAAGCTTTTTGGGAAGATGAGAAGTGTTATTCAAGAGCAATCAGTGACATCTTCCTTTAAGTTTCTAGTGAAGTTTTTGTAAGCATTGTTCAAATGAGAGTCTATTTTAATTGTGACATTTTAAATGAAACTTTAACTTGCAACTGAGCATTTAGCCCACTTAGTTGAAAATACTCAGATATATATATATCAGGTATCACCATTCAGCCTGAAAATCAGCAAACAGATGAAGTCAGATATTGCAACCATATTAGCCATAGACAACTTTGTAGGTTATAATATGTCAAAAACACTGTCAAGCTTAAAACAAGGGTTTTTTCAGCTTTGCATTGACAAAATTTGGACCCAACAGCAGCATTTTCTGGTTATCCTAAGATATCCAAGAATTGTTAGGACATCTGAGGCATGAGATCAAAACTTGCAGACATTATATTTTACAATGGTTGTGTCACTGTTGCATTAATAGATGTGCACATATGCTACTCATACTTCAGTGAGTGAATACATTTTCAGCACGAGTGAACAGAGCAGTCATAGTGTGGCCAGTTATGGGATGTGACTGTGCTCTACATGGGCAGTGGAGCTCTGAGCTGAGCTCTAAAAGTAGCTATAGTGTTACAGTCTCCCTGGTATGGATCAATATACTCACAAGGTGCCTTTGTCAGAGAGAAAACATTCTTTTCTTATGTTTACCATGTTTTAAAAACACAAATGTGTCTGATTTATCATAACAGACCATTTTGTTGAATTTGCTCTGTTTTACAAAGATACTGCTGTTGTTTTCACCACTCTTTCACATGCAAAGGAAATAAAAGGCAACAAAACATGGTTAGATTTTTTAAAAAAGGAAAGAAATATTTGAAAAAAATAACCAAGACCAACCTGTCATAAAAGGGTTCATCAGTTGTATGTAAACTACTTTAAACTAATTTGAGACAGAGCAACAATAATTTTAGGGAAACATGAGGCAGCTTACAGTGATAATGCAAAATATAAATATAAAATACCCTTTTACGATAACCATTGGTGGATATCTGGTGAGACTAAAGCACAAAGCATTCAACCACAATTTATCAGCAAGTCTAGGGAGGCCTCGTCAACACATGACCATCAGTCTGAGAGGTTTCCTGCCACATGTTCTGTGCACAGCACTGGGAATACATATTTTGCATATCTACAGTCCAAGATGGGTGGGGAAAGCTGGGGTTTTACAAGCCAGAGGACAGAGAAAATCCCTTTTCAATGAGGTGCTGCCATGTGACAAGTCTGTAACACGATATGTTTGTTGTTTTGGGTTTTGGGATGGATGACACTTGGTTGCTGGGAGGGGAAGGGAAAAAACTATTGCACATTCCACCCACTCCCCCCAAAAAATGTGTGGCGAAACTCCTCAGAGTCTGAGCAGTGGAACGTAAGACATGCATAACAACAACAAGCGGCATGCTGTAACACAGGTGGGCTTGCCACAGCTGTTGAGTGGGGGACAGATGTCTGTAGTTCTTTATGAATCTCTATAACTCGAACACAGTCTACAAATGTTCTCCTTAACTTGGACACAGTGTCCAACCAGTGAGTCACCAAGACTGTCAAAGAATTGGAATGACTGATCAGAGGAGGGTGCTGTAATAAATATATCAAATGACGCTCAGCACTTCTTCAAATTGGATTTACGATTTGAATCTGGTACAAACCACAGATAGAAAATTTAATATTGGACAGAGATGCAGTGAAGTCACCCATTATTTTGCGGAGAACTGTTTTGAAGCCTTGAGTTTGGCAATATGGTCATTGCAATCTTGTTTTTTTGGAGGAAAAGTATTGATACCAATAACTGTGTGATGTCTAGTATACAACTAGAGTCTGCTGTAAGTAAAGCAGTTACACTTGATAAAATTTAAACTAGTTAGGTATATAGAAAAAAAGTTCACAAGATCAGTGAAAGTGTCAGCTAAAACATGTAAACTAGCCATTATCGACCAATATGCTAATGTGTTACTGATGTGTTAAGATTTGAAGAAAATACAGCCATGAGACATTTTTAACTCTTTGAACTTCAATATGTCCAACTGTCAGTGATGGACTGAGGGACTAAATTTCCCCTCTGATCAATCAGTGCACCTAAAGGACACCTATTCCTTGTAATCTAGAAGGTCATAAGCCTACCTGGATGCCAGTCTGGACAGCCATGACTGCGATCACAGATGATTCACTTCTTCATTCTGTGGAAAGATTAGACAGAGAGGTGGGTGAAGTAGAGATTATATCAAATTGTAAGTTGTATTTTTGCACAGGATAAAACCCTTGTCAAAATGCATGTGGCATGTGTTTACAGTCAAGTTATGCAATGTTCAAAAAAAAAAAAAAAGGTTTTTAAAAAATACTGTTTACACTTTTGTTGACTTGGAGTTAAATAAATAAAAATAAAAATAAACATAGTTACAACCCTCATGTCTGTGTCACATTGAGTTAGGAGTGTTTGTGATTGTGAGAAAGACAGAATAGTCTTTTTCTTCTTCAAAGCTAAGCAAACTGTGCCTATTCCTAGCGTCTGTACTTCCCACAAATATAACAGCTGTATTGATCTTCAGATGTGATTCTCGACAAGAAAGTCAAGCCTCAAAATATCAGACAATTTCCTTAAAAACAATGCACCAACATTTACTGGAGTGAATGTGAGACAAAGCACAGCATTTTAATGTAGCATTTAAACTGAAGTCAATGTGCTTAAACTGATATATATGTACAAACATCCAGTCACCCAGGGATGGGTGACATGATCCAAAATCTATATCACAAGACAGATTTGGGCAACAATAAATTTAGCAAGAAAGTCATATGAACAGTTAGTTCACTAGGTGATTCCTTATGATGTTAATTTAATATATTTTGGTCATCATCCAGCCCTGGGAAAACTGGGAAAAGAGAGACATGAGAAAACCCTGGGAATGACCTGAAGGCTGAGCTGTTTCCCCACAGCAACTTTAAAGCTTCATTCAGGACATAGCCTGATTAATCCATCAAGCTAATTCAGTTCTTTGAGTTAACTTCACTAATGTGCCCCTTTCATCCGCAGTATTTATCAGCTCTCACTATCATAGTGGTTCCTCTGCAAAAAGCCTTTGCCATTATCAGAGAAGACAGTCATTATAGTCATCTTATAATTCACTGTGAATGACTGTGTAATTAACTTTACAAGACATAAATTCAAATTTTGCAGTTTGTCCTGGTGAATTAGCTGAGAAAGTGGATGGCATATTGATTTGATGATCTTTGCAGTGATGAAGCACTAATGGAAGAACATTACAGAGGGAAGTTTAGCAGGATGTGAGTTGCACGCAGGCCCTGAGGATGCTGCAGAAAGCCCTCTGGGTAAAAAGCAGCTGGGATGTTGTTTCTGTTTTTTTTAGAGTTTTACTGGATCAGACTTTCTCATGAGGAAGTGATGGGGTTAGTTTAAGTGCTCCTCGCTGCCCTTTCCCACACAGGATGTGAAGGATTACCCTGACACTCAACTGTCCCTGAGGGTGTGTGTTTGACAAAGAGAGCCAGCGTGGGTGGGTGTGGGGAGAGAGCAATCACAAGCATGGAGATTCTAATAACACTGATAATTTGGTCAACACAGCTGAGGCAATAGTCCCCCACCACCAATGCTCCCACCCCTCAAACCCCAACCCTCCCCAGACACACAAAAAAATCTCCCCCTGTAAAATGTACAAATGGACAACAAAGAAGGTTTTGTAAAACTTTCAGATGCAAGGTGTGTAACACTGATTTTATTATGATATCAGGAGAATAAATATCTACACATGCCTTCACAATCACATCTGCTAAAAATCACATTCTCACATGTTAATCAAAGGCCTGCCTGACAATGTTGTGCCCAGTCATCTGACACCAAAACTGCAGCGCAAGGAAGAGAAGAGACCAAGGACAGGACGGGACAGTCAGGATGACAACACAAGACAACCTACCTCAGAGGAAAAACAGTACGATACCGGCCAAGAAAGATGCACCAAACAACTCGGATCAGCCTCAAAAGCACATCTTCCTCAAAACCCTGCGCTACGCTCAGTGCTGTCCAGCCACAGCGGCTCCTACCTCTGTAGTTCCACGAGTGAGCGGAGAGGGAAAAGCAGCGAGAGCATGACAGGGAGGGAGGATGGATGGGTGGAGGAGGAGGTGCAAAAGGAGAGCCCTGACTAATGAAGTGGCTATGCTCCGCTAAGCCCTGAAAGACCACCCCCCCCGCCCCCTCCAAACAATCCGGTCACGGCGGGACCCTCTCACAAAGCCTCCATTGTTTTGTTAGCTTGCCACCCTCCCCACACCACACACACACATACATACACACTTCTCATCTCCACACCAGCAGCCAAACCAGGAACTCCCCAACCAGGATGCGATGAAATGGAATGAGATGGAATAGAGGAGGTGAGGTGGGGGGTTAGCTCCATTTCCTTTTCATCCCCCACCTCCCTCAAGTCCCATTACAGCACTTTCTCAACCTCAACCAAAGCCAGCAGAGAGTTTGTGGATGAAACCTGCATCGATGTGGAAGTGCTCCAAGAAATTTTTCTTAAAGAGAGAAAACTCCAAGAAAGCAAATAACAGAACACATGGAGCCATACAATCAATGCAAATGCAGTCCTTCTGGATTGATCTTCCACATCTGTCCCAACAAATTCTTTGCTAATTAGAGCTAGACATATCAAAGTCTCAAAGCCTTGAATATCTGTCAGAATTTTAGGATGTCATTCTACCCACCACTTAGAGCAGAATCTGCTTTAACTATGAGCATCTATTTCTCCAAAAGATCCAATCTGTTTCCAATCTGTCCGACTATCTTGTAAGTGCAATCATCATCATCATCAGCAGCAGCAGCAGCTGTGTGCTGCTGTCTGCCCTTCTGCTCCACCCATCAAACAACAATCGAAGCCCTGTGATAGCCCACACAATCAAACGTCAATGCTATGAATGAAGCTTTGAACCATCCAGTCAAACCCTAGTTCTAATGACAACAGAACGGTTTGTTTGAGATGAAATATTTTAATATGTAAAAAAAAAAAAATCCTGGATATGTAGTGTATGTTTCACTCCATCCCTGCATACTTTCATTTTGAGAGCATAATATGCTACAGCATACAGTGTGTCCTTCAAGTCTGGTCAAAGAAAAACTCTTCAGTCAATATATCTTGCAGACATTAAATCAAACTGCTGATATTCAGAGATTGGTCGGGTAAGAAATTCAAGAGAATAACTGTCTTTCTTGGGAAAGAAAGGAAAAATGATGTAAATGTCACTGAGTTATCCTAATAGGTCAAAGCACTAAAGCTTGATTGTTGGCATCGAGGCCAAGCCTGATAGGATGTCTGAGGGTCAGTGAAGTCTTTCAAAGACATGTCCCAATGTTACTAGTAACAGAGGAGAGCTGACATTTAGGTCTTCAGATGAGAGAAACAATCCAGAATGGTTCTGCTTCTTTTCAGCATAAAGGCATCCATGAAGGGTCGCACACAACAACACAGGACAAAAGGGCAAATGTTTGGCTCTAGACTCCAGTTGTGTGCATCTGGGGCCTCAGCAGAGCCTGAGAGCGCAGCTCCCCACAGGGACCAAAGGCACCCACACACACTCAAATGTCAAGCGCAGAGGAGGGCGAGAGAACTGAAGCCAAACAGGGGATGCAAAAACAAAACATGTTTTATAGTGGTGGTGAACTTGGGAGTGGTGTGCTGGAAAGGGCAGGGCTCGACACTGTGACAGGGAGCGCTACCACGCACATTCCCCAATGGTTGCTGGGAGAAAACACATGCTGACAATGCTGGCACTCTTCTGCCTCCCTCCATTCACTGTGCTGTTTCCTCTGCCACCTCCCTGCCTCTGTCAGCACACAAGATTTTGCATCCACAAGGCGTGGACATTTTTGTGATGATGTTCTTAGATGTCTTTGGGGCCAAATATGCAGCTGAGCTTCTTTGTGGAAGAAATTCACAACTTTCCAAGAATTCAGTTTCCAGTTTCTACATTAAGTTAAAAAATTGCTTTTGTTCAGGTGCACATGGGAGCCATTCCTGTATTTCTTAAGCACATTAGGATTAACTGAGCTATTGAGGCACAGAAACCTGGGGCACAAACAAAGACCCCAGTCAGGTTTGGGCTGGCTAACCTGTATATCTTGTGATGTGAAAAAAAAAGGCTTTGTTGGTGCTTTTATCCCCACAGGGAAAAATTCTATTTCCAATCTGAATGGACTTAACCATTTTTTAAGCGTTACCATCAGATGGTGTTTCCAGATGTTGCATATGTTTAAGTATTGCGGTGCTACACATATGCACTTCAAGACAATTGCAGGCTTTTTAGTGATCTACACATATTCCACTTAGGATAGGTGTAATGATGTGGAATAAATTAAAAATAACTGGCTTTGTCTGGGTATAAATGAGCGATATAATAGACTTGGAGTCTATTAAAGGAAGAGGATCTAGTCTGAGCTTGGCTGTAGGTTGAACCAAACATAGATGCTACGCACTGTTAAGGGTGGGGGTGAGACATCTGTCTGCATATTCCCCACACAGGTCGCCTCTCTCTCTCTGGTTGCAGCAAGTAATCATTTAAGAGGATCAGCACTAATTCAGACGGCAGAGCGCATCCACCTCCACGATGCTCCGTCACCACAACACACACGGCACGTGGCGCATGCATGCAGCCTGTGGCAATCTGGCGTTGCATGTGAGCACCCGTGCATAAGTGAAAAATATAAATGAGAACGCATTATGTAATGAGTTAAAAGTAGAATGTCAGGCAGTAATGTCCTTTTGATTTTTCAGTATGGCATTGAGTGTGTGTGTGTGTGTGTGTGTGTGTGTGTGTTAGGGGGGAAAAAAGTTTACTGAGTTAACAAGTAAAAAATCAAGTCAGCCATGTGCAGTTTTAAAGACCTTCAGGGGTGTTTGGGGTGTTTTTTTGTGGATGTGCACAAAACAGTTTTCTTATTTCGTCATTTATTTCCCTGGAGGTTAAAATTCAATCAGAGCCCAAGTTAGAAAGTGACAAGATTTCCGCACAATTTTCCCTCATCAGCCTTAAAAACAGCAGCTCCAAGCCTTGAGGTTCAGAAACATCCAAAAGGATCTGGAGTCAAACATTTCTACTCGATTTATAATTTACAAACTTCTTATGATTGCTTTAAGTTAATTTTTCCTTAAAACCATTTAAACTAATTTTGAGGGGAAATTGTGTTTTTTTGCTCTAACTGTCAACACTCTGCATATGTTGGAGTCTTAAGAGGTAGTAATAAAAAATACTGCAAGGTTGCAGATGCAAAGTGTGAAGAAGTCAGAGCCCTTGTGGCTCTATGCATGGAGTCAGATGTTCAGTTAGTCTGGTTAAACACTAAACAAGGTGAAGAATCACTGGAACATGAGAGTAGCCTTCATCACACTCATTTACCCTCTGTATTTTAGCTGTATATAGGGGCTGCCCTGCACTAACATCAGCTTAACTTAAAAAAAAGTGCAATATTGTGTTGGATTAAATTCACTGGTATTCACTGAATTTTAAATATTTTCTAATTAAAATTCATTTGGTAAAAAAAAAAAAGCAAAATGTAGAACAAAATCTGAGAAAAAAAAAACCCTAAAATGGTTTTTATAGGGCCCTTAGATGCAACTGGATGCATTTCTTTTTGAGAGGTTTCTGATGTTAAAAAAACAAAAACAAAACAGGGTCCTATTTTTGGCATTTAATTTGTGAACTCGAGCAGACAGACACAGATGAGTAATATCTTTGTGTGAGTGTCCTCAGTACCCACAGTGTGAGGTGGCTGCAGGCCAGCTTACAGGGCCAGTGAACCTCCTTTGCCCTTCCTCTTTCCCTGCAGTCCAAAAGGGGTTCTGCTGGACCAAACTTCCCCTCAGAGAATACTAACTCATCCTCTATTAAACTCCTTCCTGCTGAGCCCTTTGTGTCTGGACTTAATTACCCTGTCGGAGGAGCTTTTCATTTGGAGCCAGGCCTCCCCCATTTCATTACAGATGGGGCCTGGCTGCTCTATG
>JAPZDY010000015.1:3530189-3560344 GCA_029783645.1 Ctenochaetus hawaiiensis | reverse complement strand
AAAAAGTAAATATATGTCAATGGTCTGCTGTTTAGCTGCCCTTAACATCTTTAATGAAACTTTAGTTTGTAAATCAATTCAATTACTCCTGGGCCTGTACAAGTCTGCTGATCATGGCTACCCATTCAAGCAGGATTCGAACATTTCTTGGCCTCCTTCTTCTTGTCCTTGTTAGAGTGGTCTTTCCTGAGAGGTGAGGCAATGTGATTAAAGACCATCTTAAAGGCTTGAATGAGTTGAAGCCACCTGCCAATCCCATTTTGATTTGTTCATGGTAATCCACAGCTCACCACATGCCACCAGGTCACCTCCGGGATTTCAAAGCCCCTCAGTGCTGACCCGCAATCAGGCTTCCTGCACTGTTTTCCACTGTTTTGATCACTGGAGGAACTAACCCAAACTGATTCCAGGTCGGTTAAAACAGGATTCAGTTTGCTGCACACTGCCCAGTGTTTGTAAACTGCAACACAGGACTGCCACTGGAATCAGACACAATCAGTCACATATTTACCCAACACACGGTAGTCCAGTGACTTAATCACACACTGTGTATCTTTTATTCAATCTCTGCTTCAGCATAGACTAGATAGTCACAAATGCTGCTGCTGGTGAAATTTACAATTCATTTTCAGTAAGGGCACTGAGAGGAGAGAAAAAGTAGTGATGTTAGTAAGATGTAACCAACATCGCTACTTTATTCTCCATCTTTTCTCATGACATTTTAATTTAAGGGGCGCATGAAGTTATTTTAAAAACTTCTTTTAAAATACAAAAAAATGGACTGATCTTTTTATGATCGGTCATGAAAAGCAGCCAGGTATCAGTCATTGGTTTTGGCATCCCATGTAGTCTTCACCACATGTCAAACCTTAAAACAGCAACAGAGTAAATAAATAATACATGTGAGTTTTGGCCAAGATAATACCTAAACAGTGACTTCAATGTTTAAAAGAAACTACAAAATAAGATACCTAGTTGACTCTAAAGCAATCATTTTCTCCAAAGTTAGCTGTTTAGGAAAAAATATAAATGATGGCTTGTGTGGTGTAGTCAGCTGACACATCATAAACATTGGTTTGTTTGAGTTTTGGAGACATATCTTCCTCTGATTATTGACTTTGACTGAGAGTATTACTCAATGGAGCCATAGCTGACCACAACAAGACGCTTTCCAACGGCACCAGTCTGGGTGGATGCAAAGTCTGAACCTACAGTTTAAATCCTTTCTATTTTCAGAGTCATCTGCCTTATTTTAAATATCCTCCCCATGTGACGTCAACAGTAAGATGACTGTGTCAACCGGCAGTGACCAACACACAGGCACTGCATCCTTTAAGCTGCAGCAGGCCTGGCAAAATGCCCACGGTGAGTGGTTTCTGCTGACCTCACACACACACACACACACACACACACACACGCACACACACACAAAGGCAAATTAACTGCCATGACATCATTGCTTCAGTTGCAGCACAGGCGACCAGCAGGCTGGCAGTTGACATACCTGAGCACAACTACCACACCAACTTGACCGTTGATCTTTCCATAGCTTTTATTTAAAAAAATACAGAAGTAGTACAGAAATGCATCACAAGTTTAATAAAGTAATGAACTTGGAGGTGAAACTGTTGGCACATAAGTTTACCCAGAGGGAACTAACGGTAACAGAATTTTTTTTTCAAACCAAATTTCTTATTTTTTCAACCCTGTCACAGAACTGGCCAGTAATTAAGGACTTTTTCTCCCCACAAATTGGTGTCTACAAAGTCCAAACACACAACCCCAGCCGTGTAATAGGCTTTATCAGTCAGTTCAGATAAGCCTCTGTAGCCCAAATAGCCACGTCGCCCCTTCCAGGCTCTTCACAGAAGGTCAGGCCAAGGAGATGTGAAAGGTCAAGGGGTCATCAAGCTCAGCCTAATTAGCTGTGTTTTTTTGTCACATAATCATCCTAGTTGGTGTGTGGGGAAGATTTAAAAGCTGAGGCACCTTTCACCTTAATCAGCCTCATCACTGCTTGGACATTTAGGGAGAAAACTGTGCTCCTGAATATCTTCAGATCTCTTCAAAAGTGACAGTAAAATAGGAACAAAGGAATATTTAAACAAAACACACCTGTTAAACTGATAAATATCAGTAAAACTGTATTCACAGCAGTTGAAGGCATTATTCATGAATAGATAACTCAATTGTATCATATCATACAAGTATTAGTAATCCAAACAATTATGTACAAATGCTGTATGATGTCAGCCTTACTGTGCAACTATTTAAAGTATACACACACTTATCGACGGAATAACAAACCCCGTTTAACACATAAACACACTTACCCATTACCAATCACACCCACCCCTCACCATTACCCTCTGTAAGCTGCACCCTAAATAAATGAGGGGTAATCCAAGATTTCATTATCATCCCCATTGTGTCCACACACGCAGCATTATGGCCCATATGTGACCACGTGCATTGTAAACTCATTAGGCCTCCTTTGTCTCATCTGGTGTTGTGAGTGTCTGTGTGTGTGTGTGTGTGTGTGTGTGTGTGTCTTGGTCTTCTTTCCATAGCATTGGCAGGCCTAAAATGTGAGGCCTGATGCCAAAGATCAAGCAGATGGTGATTATGAAGATAGTTGGAATTGGGGTTGCTCCTTGTGAGCACTCATTCATTGAGAGCTGGAGAGGAACAGCTTTGTCTGAAACAGAGTGACGTACTGTAGTGCCACTGATCCAGTGACAGATTGCTGCACGTCTGAAAGGACAATGACAACTACGGTTTGACACACTAAGCACCGACTGGTAAACAAAAGTCACATGAGCTTAAAAGTTGTCCAATTAATGGCCAGACTTTTTGGAAACTCTCTTCCTGCCCAAAATCAAACAAAAAAGAGTCAATTGGCTCAATTTAAACTAAATGAAATAATGCAACCAAAGTACCTACTAAAACCTTACTACTGTACATCTTTTGTAATATTTGTAATATGGTCCTGCAAAATATTTAAAAGATAAAGCTGAACTAGGTTTTAATGTAAAGTGCATTGGATTAAAATAGCAGCAAAAAGCAAGATAACTGTCAGCTTTAATTAATTATTTTTGGCCATTGGGAGGCAGTGCAACAACCTTTAAACACAACAATGACATAAAATAACAATATACAGTTCAAACAGTGAACGATTTGGCAGATAGTTGCCTAGTCATTTATACATGTGCCTGACCACCTTCAAACCAACAGCAGAATTACTTGGAATAACTTGGAATATCATTGTCTCAATCGATGTGTATTGACACATTCTCTGGCACACCTTCAAAGTATGACTGCTACTGATAAGATAGGTGTGTTTATGTTATAAACATCTAGCTTAGAGTAGCTTCACGTGTATTTTAACACAGGAAGCACGTTTACAGTAACTGATCACTGACTTTAAGCTAAATGCAATTTGATTACAAGTCAATTTCTCAACAGCTAGGCACATCAAGTGGGCACAGTCAGCCTAACCATCAGCTGACTGGAAATTATTGGATGTGGTGTTGATTAAACTTGTTAGCTTGAGACAATAAGTTTTCCATTCTCTGAAGTCATGAGTTATAGTTACACCACATTCTATGTCATGTTGTAGAGGAAAATACATGGCCAAGAAATTGCAGCAGAACAATTATTTAACAGCCTTAATCACAAGCATGGTTACAGACATCTAAATCAAATTTTATTTAAGTGAAACAAAGGAGCCATTCAGCCTGAAATCAGACTAAATCATAAGTCGAGGGAAAGATGGTGTGAGGACAAAATGAAACATCAACATTAAGTCATCCTCAGTGTTTGAGGTGCAGAGTGTGAATGGTCTTTACTAAGTGTAACACTCTATGCAGGAAGCACCTGTTGAGCCTTTACTTCATCCTTTTTCCTTTAACAGGAAACCAGGTCTGTCAAGTTTACGAGATTTTGTATTAATGTACCCCTCTTAGTTGTCCCAACACAATAGGTACACCAGCAGCATTATAACACGCCTGACTGTGTCTGCTTTGATCCAAAAACAGCAGCGTGGGCATCTTGTTTTTCCACAGGGCATGTGAGTTGCACCCTCCTCCTAACCTGCTCTTTCTAACAAGCTAATCACAAACACACCATTCACTTAATCCTCCCATCAGCCACTGCAGTCTCACATTAGCATCATGCACTGCCTCAAGAGTCTACTCCTGTCTCCCAGGTTTCACATAAACCAGTAAACCACTGATCCTCTCAATTATTCACACACACCCATCAAGGATAAAATTTGTGCATGTTTAAGAATTAAAGTTACTGTTTCTGACTCACTGTAAACACGCACGGGCCTGTTTAAGTCAGTTGTCTGTGTTTATGTAACATTGAATGTTGCAAGGTGTAAACGTAACTGCACCCTCATCACTTAAATTTGATCATGTCTAATGTGAACAGAAAAGTCAATCGTTTATCTATCAATTGGGTAACAAACATAAACAGAGTATTTTGATTAAGATTTGAGGCACTAAAGATAGACTTTAAGCTAGCTGTTTAGATGACGTGCAAGGCAAAAACTAAAAATTAGTCAAATTAATTACACTAATATTTAAATATTTCAAATAATATCTTTCTGAACTCTGACAGAGAGGCACGCCTATATTTAATGAAATTTAAAAACACTCTAAGCTTCTGCTGTTCGCAAACACATCGGTATTTCCAGTATTTCTTCTAACCCTAAGCGTAACATTTTCCACGAGGCTCCCTCATGGATTTTGAGGAGAAAGCGGAGAAAACCTCTGCACAGAGGAAGAGACTTATTATTCTTATAAACAATCCGCTAAGAAAGTAAAATTTCAGACTTACCAGCAACACTGAAGAGTATGAAATCTTGAGGCAGAAACTTTGGACAGCTTGCGTCGGTTTAAGGCGTTTTTCCTTATGGAAATCTTGAGTTGGTACTGCAGTTATCGAGAGTTACTCATGTTCCCCGCTGCAGCTGCTGTGTTTGTGGGCAGCGGTGTTCGAACCAGCCAATCAGAGCGCTCGGCCGGTTGGAGGCGGAGTCAAAGGCTCACCTGAGTGTCATTTTACTGAATAATAAAAATCTATGGAACTATGTGTAGGAACCTAAATAAAAGCTATAGATCCTAAGTTTTACAGTAAGATGAGAATTTTTTTCATATTTCCCTCTCCCTTTTTCATTTTTAAACAGTACTTAATATTTCTGCACTTCCAGCATGTATAGGAATGACCAGGAATCAAACAACTTTCTACTCTAATGTTCTCTGTCTTGTTGCACTTGAGTCCACTTTGTATGTGCTCTCACAGGGAATTATTTTTTTATCCATTTGGTCTATGGCCAATGTTTATGATCCTGTAAGGTTTGTGTACAGTCAACCGCTGACTTTATATTGGAGGTTTTGAACAGCTCAAAACACAGGTTACCTAACAATCAGCTTGATGTAGCATGACAGAAATTGTTGCAAATGACATTTGCTTATTAACATAGTTTAAAACTAGAGTATTTCATTAGTTCATTACAGAAAATAAAACATTACTTTTTTGTCTCAGAGCCTCCAGCATAACACATTGTTACGTACAAAATAATAAATTTAAAAACCAAAAAAATAAAAATAGAAAAAAACATCTGCTTATATATCTGCAATCAAATTCTAAGTTTGAATTTCTGTTGTTTTAGTTCTATTCTAGAAAGACCTAACATGGAGTAGGACCTAATATTGATCTGAAACATAATAATCATTTCCAAAGTTCCAAGTTGCATTACCATTTGAATATATTTTTTTACATCAGGTTTGAAAGTGTCATAAGAAAAGAAAAAAGCAGCAGAAAATGATTGATTATATTGACAATGTCAATATAACAGACCACTCAATTTAGATGTTACCTCACTTTGACAGCCTTTTGTGGGTGTTGTTGACAGCGATGCATATTAAACGTGGGTAAATGGTAAATCTACCATTGGGAGCTGAGAAGAAAGTGGAAAGTCAGAAATTATTTGCAATAAAATATAATGCAGACAAACAAAGTGACAAGAAAGTTTGGGACAAAAAGCACAAAAGAAAAGTCTTTTTAAAAAATAGGTGTGACATGCAGATATATAATAAGTAGGGGTTACTATAACAGCTGGATCAGGCTGATTTAATGTAAATCACCTCAGCTGCCATAATCTCCCCTTATTCCTAAGGGAGCCTTGAAAATAGTGAGACACCCCTGGTTTGCAGAAATGCAATGACCTCTAAAGCATATCCATTAAACACCACTGAGCCATCACTGACCTACTTCATGTTTAAAAATGAGCAGAAAGAGTCTCTTTACATCCAGTCCAGGGCAGTTCAGGGCTGCCCCATCTCGTGAGGGGGAAGGAGGACAGGTTATGTGTTGAGTTTCAGCCACACCCTCGCCATTGTGGACTGAAACCCTGCAGCCTCCACTTCAACCTTTTTTTTGTTATAAATACTTCAGGAAACAGCCTGTCTTCCAGCTGCTGAACCTGCCTGTCTGACAGCTGACCCTTTTCAGCTCCCTGAAACTGAATATCATTCTGTTGTGGACTAACAAAAAAACACATGTAACAATAGTAGATGACAGATAACCGAAACTTTTTGAGAAATATGTAAAATCAGACTTGTTTTTTTTTCACTGCAGAGATTGATTAATATTTTGGAGCAGGTTAAACATTTTAGTTCAGTGAACTGCAGGTTTTCTTCTACAAGCACACTAGTCAACCTCTTGTTTACAACCCCACTGGCCTGATGAGCTGCCAATCAGTGACTGTAAATATGAGAAATGGTCTTTTTAGAGTGCTCCTTCCCTGGTCTTTTTCTGTCATTTCTGAACCAATGCACCACTAGATTTAGTCAACACTGGAACAAAATTAAAACTTGCTGTGTCTCTATTCTTCTACAGGTTGCACTGAGTAAAATAGACAGAATTTGGGAAAATGCATCCTAAATCTGCATCGCAATCTATCCTAATAAATCCAACAGCAGCTGGTGTTTTTCAGAGTGGTTTTATTGTTTTTCTTTCATCAAGTTTTAAATTTTGTAAGACATTTAATATCACCTGGGCATTAATTTTGTGTTTTATACATATGGTCATTACCCTTTGTAAAGGATCACCTGACCTTTGATAATGTTTGTCTACATACTGTTGTTTCTACAGCTAATTGGAGTTACAGTGACTTGGAAATAGTGTTTTATGTTTGCATTTGAGCTGTATGCAGATGATAAAAGTAAGAGAGGGAAACTGCTACTCTTGCTTAATTTCTGAGAGCTTTGATGTATTGAACTTGGCAGTTAATTATACAGAAGTTCCTGAAAAGTAAATAAATATGAACAACTCATGTCACAACTCAAAGTCTGTCATTCAATGTAATTTACACAAATTGCATGAATATAGTGTAATATAATACAATAAAGTATATATTACTCTTAAACAACCAACTTCGCCATCATGTGACTATCTTGAATTATTCAATGACATGAATACTTGCAAGTTGTTAACATACAACACACACCATCTGTTCCACATGACTTGAATGCAACACTGCAAAATCCTTTATTGTCTTTTTTCCCAGCAGAAATTTTGAATTGCCATGGTAGGAGAAACACACATTTTTTACATATTTATGATGATGTTTACTTCAGCATCCCAGTTAGAGGGGTGAACAGTGAGCCAACATGTGTGGACTGTCTTCTGAAAAGTCTCTGTAATGAGGTTGTCACTGCCTCTTACTCATGCATCTACCGTTAAATTGTCAAAGTGCTAAATGGCTAAATGCATGTTATTAAAATTGTGCCAATCTTCAGTGTCTACAGCCAAGTTAAATGTGTTACAATGAGTCTACTTGTGGTAGGTTTGTAACTTAGAGTGTTGATCTTTTATTACCAAGATCTGCTAAGAACAACCTGTTTTCCCTTTTGTTTTTCTCAAAAATGTGCCCATAAGGGGTCTCTGAGCAACACAAATACAATGGTAATTTCTTACATAGTTGTTGCTTTTGTTCAATCTTCCAAAATATTACCCATAATTACCAATAAGTCACTGCTCTTAGTTTTTGCAAAAAATAAATTCAGAAATATAGAATCCATTGCTTCCCATGAAGCAAAAAAAGGCTATTGGTCCCTATTGATCAGAGCAGGTCTTCAACCTCCACATGGTCACTATTTTCAATGGGAGATAAATATAGACATTTACTGGGATGAATAGCACAGGTGTAATTAATAACATTAGTAATGACTGCATCCTACTTGAATGTACCAGTGGCAGACTCCTGCAAGTGTACGCTTGAATGAAGTGAAGCCAATTTGTAGTACAATGCATTTTCTGTTTTAAAAAAAGTCAAAATTTTCTAGAAAAAGTCCTATTTGATTTCAGGCACACAATGAACAATTAGACTCAGTTATGTCAAAATGTAAGCAAAAGATATTACAGCAGGCAGTACACATAACAGCAACTTAAATATACCAAATCCTAAGAAGTAAAGACAAGAAACAGAAGGAGACAACAATGAAATCAAATTATAGTCCACTACCCACCTTTCCTGTCATATAGACTGTAGTTTATTCTACTTTGCCTTATTCAGTGCATATATGCTTAAAAGGTGTCACGGTGAAGCATCTTATACTTAAAAATGTGATATCAATTATTACAGAGAGCAGAGGACAGCACCCAGCTTTTAACTTCTCTTATTTAAAATCAATAAAGCAGAATTTTTTTTCTCTAATCACAGATAATAATACAGTACGGTGTTTTCTATTTGTAATTACAAAAATGACAAAAGGAGTGTAAATACTAAGTACATATTTATTTTAAGGTTGGATGAAGTACAAAATACAAAGTTCTAACTGTTGAAATAAAGAACAAAATGGAATGGGGTCTGTTTAAGTCTAACGTTCTGAATTTCAATTCAAATGGGTCATAGACCGCAGGTGAGTGATGGTAAAAAGAGATGTAGCATAGATGACATAGATGGGATAAACACTGAGCTTGGTGCTGGAATAGAAGGCAAAGCAGGTGGCAGGCTCTGGAAATTGTTTGAAGCTGGGCAGCAGGTTTAAATGGTGGGCCAGTGGAGGCTGTGGCATGGCTGAGAAGCTGGAGCACAAGGTAGGCTGATTACAGGCTTTCCTGGGCAGGGGGAGAACAGTAATTAGTAGAGGCTGAATTAAAAACCACAACAGCACAAGCAAACAAGAACTTGTCATAATCCGGCTGTGAATGGCTGGAATGATGGGTTTATAGACTGCTAGGTGATAGGATGATGAGCTGCAGGTGTGGAGATGAAACAGTCAGCAGGTGAGGGAAACCATGCCCAGACCACACACACAGAAACAGGAACAGGAGAAACATGAAGTAACACAATGCAAAACAGTGGATACTGGCCAGAACTGTGACAGGAAGCATAGCAACATCACTTTGAATAATCTTGTAAAGCTTCTCTCTTTTTTGAATTTATTTATTTTTTAAAAGGCATTCTAGGAGTTTCCAGGAGGGTAATCATCCATTGACAGATTTATAGTAACAGAAGTGGCACAAATGGCCAGACCCCAGTGTTATTGCAACTACCATGCCAAATTTTAAATATGCATATATGTTTCTTCAATAGTAAGAGCACTGGGATCATTCAATACATGCAAACTAATAAAAACAACAAAAAAGAAAGTATATAACAGACAAGGATGCTAAAACAATAGCAAATAGAAAGAATTACATCTAAAGGATAGACTGACATATTTCATGTACAAGGAAATTCTCATTGAATTCCTTCTTTGAATGAGCTCCCAATCTCTAAACAAAGCTGCCACCTAGTGATTGAATTGGAAACACCATCACACATATATCAATTTTTAAAAAGCTTGTTTTATTTAAGAAGTTTTGGTATGCCACAATAGCAGAACAAAGCTTGAAATAACAGAATGAACAATGCTATAACTAAGGACAGAGCTTCTTTATTTATAACAAAATAATTACAATATATGTTCAAAATGTATACTTACTGGTTTACTTATCTATTGTAAGACAGTCAGAAATGCCATGGTAGTGACTGAGCTAATCCTAACAGGAGCCCAAAATAGTAATTAATCATTTGCTGACATACAGACACAAATTTAGATGAAAAAATTTTAGACATGAAGAAGAAATGTGTTTGGTGAACTTGAGACACTGTGCTGCTAATGGACAAAGAAGCAAACCCTCAGACAATGGCAACTGATTTCATGTCTTGAGTAGACAGCATAAGAATTTCTTTGAAGACTGACCTTGGACGAGCATAGTAATGTGAAAATCTGGAGTCTCACATTAGAACATATGATTTTCATGTGGATTGAATGGTCTGTGAAACGTCTCTACCTGAGAAACTGCTGGTTGAAATCCACACTACTGAATTCCAGTCCAATTACCAGGAAAAGCGTGATTTTTTATTCTGTAACAGCTGTAGGATCTTAAAGGCAAGTAAATGCAAAGCCAGGAGACGATGCGATGGGTGATTCATAATGTCCTCAGAAAAGGACTCAGGGAAAGACTTGTCTCGTATCCTCCTCTACATATAGTAGAGTCAATACAGAATTGATCAATGAGTTGTAATGAGACTCAGAGCTATGGAGATGTCACATAAAGGTCGCCATCACAACATTGTAGCCAGTGAAGGCTGCTAACACCAAGTATAATCCCTTTGATTTTAGGTGTCTACATGATTTACTTTCACTCAAATTCATGACACTAAGTCAGCATAGAAATCAAGTCGCTAATATGATTTTTTAAAAAAAGCTTTAGGGATCCAATTAAAACATCCTATAACAACACAATACAATAGACTGCTTTAATTAAAAACCAATGTCTGAAATTGGTTTTTAACAAGCTCAATTACACTATAAAAAATTACGTTATTTACCCACGTTTTCTCTCTCTCTTTTTTTTTTTTTTTTGCAAAATTTATTGTTACTGAACACCATAATGTGCAGCGGAGGTTTCCAGTTTCCATATCACTCACTTAATTTGCATTATAGACCATGATTGACCCTGTGTTTGAATGTCAGATTCTGCACATACATCAGTCAGCACAATAAAACTCATACATCCAGCTATCTTTTTAATGATAATGGAGGAAGCATAATGATTCATAGACCACTAAAAAGGCACAACTATGAAATTCTACATTAAAATACATATGTTAGCGTGTGTTTATCTAGAGCATTGTGTCCTTTTACATAACAATTTTTATCTGTATTATTCCTATGAAATAAAAATATTTTTGATATCTTTACTGATTAATACAATTAGTTGGATGCACAGTTTAAATGTTGCATTCCGTTCCAGGCTAATCAGGAGAGAACACTGAATAATGTCCCGATTCACTTCAGTGACTCTAAGAAAGAAAACATCTCCCAAGTTCTTCACAGCTTTTAACTTGCCTTGTTGAGTTTATACATTACTGTTTAGGTCAATTTGACACATACTATGATATGCTATGGGGAGGGTTATTCACAGTTCAATACGATATATTTTGCATGTATTTTAATGCGCATACTGGAAGATCTGAAAATTGATTAAACACTCATATAATAAATTTACAGTGTTGGCTGTTTGATAGCATTCATACAGACACATTTTTAATCTCTAACACCATTTATTTTTGTTAAAAGCAGGCTGCACATGTAGGTCATCATTACTATGTAGTCATGAATTGTGTGGGGCTTGTTATCGAGTATTATGGTGATTTTTATTTTGAGCTATTTTTCATGGATTTTCTCATTGAGTTTTGAGTATTTCTATCAAGGCTCATCATGGTATAGGCACTGCAACCTAAGTTAAGTCATTAATGTTGTAGTATTAGGCATTGATCAATTGCTTAATGGTCTGTGCTAGCCTCACTTAAAATAAACATTACATCGATAGATTTTAAGTGAGGCTAAATGTATTTGTAATGTGTTGAATTCATTGAAATTTCAGCATGACAATCTTAGGAACAAGTAACACCATACTGATATAAAATACTAAAAAGTTCAGACAAACAAAACTTTAAATTACAGTGTCAAGTGTACTGCAATGCATCACTTCCGGCTGTATTAGGATCACTCACTAGTCACTACCACCCACAATGCCCTCCCCTAATCTCCCAGCATGCATCTTGCTCCAACTGTGACTGTATCCAGTTTAAGATCTCAACTGATCCCTCCAAGTACAATATGTTCCTAACGCAATGAGGTGAATCCATCCAGTCATTTACATTGTGTGGCTGCCACAAGATGGAGCCATTTTCCACCAAATAATCTGACATTACTTGAAAGACATAAACCTCAGGCATGGAACCCACAGGGAGCAGGGAGGTGTAAGGACGTTATGAGCAGTTAGCGTCCCACTGGGATCTTTTGTCTGGGTGCTTGGAGGCAGCTTGAGCCTACTGGCCCCATTTGCGCCATATGCCATGAGAGGCCTGGCTGTCACATCAGATGAGGACCTCTGTGTGATGGCACAACTGACCATGCAGCTTTCAAGTGCACATTCACAGTCGCTAAACACCATTCATCACTTTTTAAATGCAGTTTAAATGGGTGGCTGCAAAAATGCCAAGGACAGAACTGAAGCTCTGTATGTTTAAAGTCAACAATACTCACATTTCTCTGAATGCATACTTTTATCACATTAGTTTATGATGCCATTTAATGACTGTCATATTATTTGTACATTAATAATCAAATTGATCAAAGATCAGTTACGATCAGGGTGAGTGAATTTGTGAATTTCCCTGAACATATGTCTAATACTTAATGGGCAACTTCAGCACTAAACATAATAATGGAAGTCAGTTAATATACCTTTTCATTAAAATTTCCCTCTGCACTACAATTGTTGAATTTAGGGCTTTCTTTTGATCTTTTTGGGCTCATGAATAGCCAGACTGCCCTGAGATGTAGCCTTAGTCAAACACTTGAAATCTTAAATAGGAATTAGGAGCAATTTAATTTAGAGCATTACCATATTTTGCCCTACAGTGCTCTAGCAGAAACATGCCTGTACAGTGTCTTCACCATGTCTCACCCATGTTTTTAAAGCAAAATGTCTTGCTGTCGGCAACATAGTCCATTTAACACATTGATGATACGTAGAGTTCAACAGACAGTACTTGCAATATGTCAAACAGCTTAAATTTATTAGCTGGTATTAGTAAATAGTAAGCACATGTAATCTACAAAGTGTATCACAACAGATGCTTTCAACTTAAAATCTGCAGCTCATTTAAACAACTACTTACTAAACAGCATTTTGATATACATTTACATGAATTTGAATCAATGTTCTGAAAGCATCTACATTCTTAAATTCAAAATTAAAAGCACTATTGAAATTTAATAATCCCCAAAGCACTTCATGTCTACTAAAGGAAATGTCTTTATGCACCTGATTACGTGCGCCATTTTCTAGGGAAGCCTTCATGTTACAGCATTGTTAAAATTTATTCTTTTAATCCAAAAATGCAGTTGAAGTTCTTCTTATAATGATTTAGTTGAACATCTATCGGTAGGATTTACCAACAATAGGGTTTATAAAAACCAACGGCTTCCCCCGTATTATGACGAGGAACAGCACAGCAACGATCTTACTCAAGCTTTGTTTATAAAAGTATTGTTATAATAATTAAGAACATGTCGGTTAAAACGATAAGCACACTGCTCCGAAACATACTGAATATTAACTTATATAGTATAGTGTATTATATATACACTGAGGTTACATACAGAGACTTCCAATCGCTAGAGATGAACAAACCGTTAGGGAACGTTAAACCAAAGATACAGAATAACAAATTTATTTTAGTGACGAGCAAGGAGTCGCACCACTGTTAAGAACGTGAACTGATTAACACTAAAAAAGCTAGCATAAATGATTACAATTACAAATAAACTGCAGAGATACGCACGCGCGGCGGCTAACTAGCCCGTTAGCTCGAACACTCGCGTGATTCACACGATTACAGTAACCTAAATTAGTTTAAAATGTGAATAATGCCCAGCATTCGGTGTTATAAACTGCAAAGCGATGACAACTGTAATAGTATGTTTACATCGAGAACCTGTATGCAAGCTGCTAGCGTTCGGCGATATCCTCGTTAGCAGTATTAGCATTGTTAATAGGGGACTAGAATCTGACAAGCAAATGCAAAAGGTCGGTATAGCTAGCGCTCCAGCCTTTCACCCAAGACAAGAACTTCTTCAATACAACGTGATTAATGTTAACGGCTACGGGCATGAAATGTTAGATAAATTATTGGTTAACGTTAGTCGTTTGCCAGTAATTGGATTAACGCAGGCGACCAAGAACACGTTCATCGCAACGTTAATTTTGATTAGTTAGCTGTTGTTTGCTAAGCTAACATGCTAGCGCACGACCGACTCGTTAGCCCAGAATTCGGTTGACGAGTGGGGAGTCCAAACAGGCGTGAGGTGAACTCGGGTGTGCCGCAGTTTGTTTGCAAAGAAGACCAGTATTTTGAAAACCACACGCAAGGACACGCACTTTTCCGCTGTCTAGTGTCAATTCCTCAAAATGGGGTCTGCTAACGTACGTCTCCGCCATTTTGTGACAGGTTTTTCATTGAGCAAAGGGGTACGTGTAATGGTTGAATGTAACCCCATCAAGAAGATATCCGTTTGGCAGTTACAGGGGGAAGGGATCAGGAGTAATTTTCAACCATCCCGTGAGATAAAAGTCGTTTTGATGTGGTCAGCAAGGGATAGGGGCAGACTACCACAAGATTCACAAGTTATCAGCCACAAATTTCAACATGAAAGAAAAAGCAGATACTGTAGGGTGAATATGTGAAACACAGAAAAACTTTTACAACAGCATAAATCACAGACGTCACAAAAAGTAATGAAATTATGCATTTTTAACTAACACAATCCAACCTGTTTACTGGTATTAATTCCCCAAGAATCAAAACGATTGTAATACAACCACAAAAAAACCTGCCGAATAAAAAGATATAATACAGAATAGCTATTTATATCATGTTTAAGAGTTATTAACACAGTCGCGCTGTTGCAATTTAACATCACTTGAGACTCAAAGACATCGGATTAATTAATGTCAAAATATACGTTCATGTTTATGACTAAGAAAAATAATTCTCAGAATATGTACATGTCCAAATATATTAAAATTAAGTAAGTGTGGTGGGTATTTCTCAAGCTTTCAGATATTCATTAAAAAGCACATGGCTACAAGTAAACAGTAATGACACCCGTGGTTATAGTGGCACAGATCTGTTTTTTTCAAATACTAATAGGGATTTTGCTTTAAAGAAGTAAAAGTACATCCCTCTATCTTGTTATATTACAGAAGAAAGTGTCATTAGACTATATAATATCTTGAAGTATTGATTTTTAATTACCATATGGTATTTTTAAATACTGCTTTCGTATTTGTATAAATGTGAAATTGTCATAGGATGGATATAGTTTTTTCTTACCTCATAAGAATACTCTGTCTTCATCTAACAATAACCAAAGGGTCTCTATTCATTTAGTACATTTTAAAGCCAGTTTTAAATATAATAGGGCCATATTATGCGCGCCTGAAAAAATGTATTTTTCCTATAAAATATGGGGTTGCCCTCCATTACACGCCTAGTTAGGATTATAAGGGAGCTATGTTAATTAGTGTTATCCCCTCCCCCACGGGACAATTCCAAGTACCTCCTGACCCTTTTTCCAAACAGAAACGAGTTGTCAGACGGTCCCTAAAAAAGAAAACAGTCTCTATTGTTCCAGCACCCGCTCTGCTCTGGACCGCGCAGTGCCGCCTGTGGCCGCAGAGGGCGCTGCATGCATGGCAGGCCGGGCTCCGAGGCCTTCTCATCTTTTTGTCTGAGAACTGGATCCCTCTGCCGCTCTACAGTGTGTGCGATAGCCTCGGAGCTGCGTCCGTAACACACTGTCAAACCACTCCAAACGAATACAACCGCGACCAAAAGCATTTATTCTACACATTCTGCCATGGCGCTTCTAATCTGCCGGTAAATCGGTCGTATTTCTGACTGTTCGTTGGAACTTAGTCTGAGGTTGAATCGGGCTTGCTTTCTGTGTGCATCAGTCTTTATTAGCGAGCTGCCGCTCTTCTTGCTATCAGCTATTTCTTTAACTTTTTAAACACTCAGCTTCGCGAATGACTGAGCGCCGGCGGAGTATGGGATCCTTGGTGTCTTAAGAAGAGACTGAAGTGGGGTTTAACCGTTTTGCATGCAAAAACAATGGCAAATTCGACGGGGAAAAATCTACTAGATCAGCGAAGGAAAGGACAGGCTTTCCTGGACGAGCTGCGGCAATTTCACCAAAGCAGAGGGTGAGATTGGGGCGTCTTTATTCCCAAGAAATGTAACTTTAAATCCTCATCATATGTGACTGTGAGTTAACCAAAGCTGTTATTTAAACATTTGTGCTTTTATTTCTTGTGTTGTCCCCTCAGATCGCCGTTCAAGAAGATTCCTTTCGTGGGTGGGAAAGAGCTGGATCTGAATGCTCTCTATATCAGAGTCGTCTCTTTAGGTGGATTTGCAAAGGTGAGTGGGAACTAAAAGTGGATTTTCTCCACACTCTGCTGTGTGTGGACCTCTCGGTGGACCACTCCACAACTCCGTGTGGGTAACCCGGGACAAGTGTAACCCTCTGGAAAAACCTTACTGGGTCGATGTTGGCCTTGTGCTAGTTTGCCATCTATCTCTATGCAATGTGGTGGCTTGTGTTGTTGTGTGGTTTGAATTGAGAGTCCAACCGCTCGGAGTCAGAGTGCAGTTGGAGCGACTCAAAATTAGCGGGCACGTTTAACATCGATTATCGGCACGGAGCCCGGCCTCGGGAAACACCACTTACTACATAGCGTTTCGCCCGGGCTTTTACCGGTAGTTTTCACGCAGGGGAAGCCTGATTTTTCTTTCTCGCCATAGCCATCTTTCTTCGGCTTCATGGCTGATCACAAAATGTAGGCCTCACAGGCCCATGTAGTGAATATAGTAAACGGTAGCAAAACCTACTTCCAAACGAACGGGTCGCCGCAAGCTTAGACATTTGTTTGTGGATGCAGACAGTTCGCTGGAGTTAAGCCTCAGTTGGTTTTATCGTCAAAATAGAAAATTCAAGTTAGCTTGTTAGCTATAGTGCTAACTAGCCTGAACAGTAACGATACTATTCTAAAGGGAGTCAGGCAGTTGTACTTAACGTTTCTAATGTGTCATGTAAATATATTCGGATAACAAACATTAGTAACTAATTAAATGCCATTATGTCAATTGTCCTACTTGATGATTTCAGCATTTTTCCCGTATTTTACATAATTTCAGCAGTTTGAGAAAGTTACTGATGAGTGATCCTGATATTGCCTCTTTGGAGGAACCTGCTTGCAGACCAGATGGTTTCATGGTAACCGCTCTTTTTGTTGTTGCCAGTGTTTTATCTCCTGACGAACTCATTCCCCTTCTTTCAGGTCTCTGACAAAAACCAATGGATTGAACTTGGAGAAGAATTTAACTTTCCAAGGAGTTGTTCCAACGCTGCATTTGCTTTAAAACAGTACTACCTTCGGTAAGTAACGTTAGCATGGCCATGCAGCACTCTTCCTCTCAGGTAGCATGTGGGAAGTGTTTACAAATGTGAAGATGCAGTCAGCAGGATCGAGCCTCTCCGCTCCCTTCTACTAGAAAGCAGCATTTATACAATGTTGTGACAGGCAAAACAAGGTCTATATATTGTACATTTGCCATAAAGTGGTAGATGAATTCCTACTTGGTCTTTCCACATAAGAATACAGGGTTGATCTGTATAAATAAAAGAAAATAACATATAATTAAAAAGACATTGCTAAATGTGTCTTCTATATCAAGCCTGGCACACAGTTTTTTACAACACTCTTAAGGAGCATTTTGTCTGTAATGGCTTTAAAGCAAAAAACTGATAAATTATTCCTTTATGAAAGTGGTGTAGCCACAGTGGTTTGCTTTTGCTATACTAGTGAGGACTGAGCAGCCCTTGGTGCTGTAACATGTGTTACATTCAGCCTTAGTACAGTCAGCTGCCAGTGATGGGAGTCTAGTGTAAATGCAGCTTTCCCCAACAGCTGGCATTTGTGGTTTTGGTGTTAGTGCTTTCTCTGTGCTGCCTTTCCTCTCCCTTGCCTCATGTAACGATCATTCCCCATCGCTAGCACCTGCCTGCAGCGGATTACACCTATGTATCTATTAATGGATGTTCTACAGGCAACTGTAGGTCACTCACTTGTTGGTATCTTAGGCAGTGGCTAATTATCTGTGCATCCTCACTAAGTTCGCTTTGATGCAAGCTTAAACTGTAGCAGTCAGTGCGATCTCGAACTGTACACAGCTGATTAGACCTGTATGCCTAAAAAGTTCTCAGATAACCACTGTTTCTCTACAGGAGAGAAACACTTAAGACTCATGTAGGCTTGCAGTGCTGTTGAAGTTATTTTAGGTCTTTCTGATTACTGAAACGATCACAAAGCACTTCTAACTAGTTTCAGTTTTAATATCAGAATGTTTTACATAGCAGTTTTTCTAAAGCAGGAGATTATGTAATTTGGTGTAATGTGTGCTTGGGAGCTCAGACGGCTTGAGTGACAGTTGTTTAGGTCTGTTGAGTGAAAGTACCCATAGTGTAAGTGTTGAGTTAAATGTGTTGATCTGATTTACATGGTAACTTATTCTCAAAGGCTCAGTAAACACTAACATTAAAAAAATATATCAGATTTTGTGTTTGTCTGTAAGGCTGAGTTTTGAGTGTGCCTGAAGTACCTGTTACAGTCAACCTGATGATTTGATTTGTTGAACCTTTATAATACCTTTCAGGAGGACAGTTAGGCCAGCTAATGTGTCTATTATTATGTAAGAGAATGGTTTAATACCCTGTTTTGCAGATGATAAGACCAAGCTAAAGGTAATAAAGAGCTATTCACATCATGACTATCTTAAGAAAATTGATCTTTTTTTTCCCCCTGAAATTTTCATGTGTCACTTAGAACAGCAAAGTCAGTGTAATGATTACTTGTGAAAATATTTTTGGAAGGAGGATGAGCACGGGAAATCTGACAGCTGAGCATAGTGACATGCTGACTATCACACTAGTGTCGCGGCAGTCGTTACAGCTACTTTGTAAAGTTTATCTATGGCAGTTCAACGTTGTGGATGTCAGAGGCAGCTAGACTTGACTTAACCAAGATAAATAACAGAGACACTATCTTCACTGCACTCATGCTACTTTTGCTGATAGAGTACAGTAGTATTTCCCTCCAGTTTTTCTGTGCAAAGTAAGCATATAATGAAATCATTATGGGAGGAATCATTCATTTTGCCCTCACTAGAGAGGTCAGGGGTCAAAGCCAGCTACACAGTGGATATGTGCTTTCTGAAAATGGTTCAAATTCTGTGTCTTGTTTAAGGACAATTAAACTGAGTGAGTGTTTGCTAAAATTAGATGTTCATTTTGATTATTCAGTTGAATGAATATCTGTAACCTCAGGCTGTAAGGGCATATTTGACCCGTGTGCATTTTCAAGACTGCGACTGAAATGATTTACAGCTGTGTTTTTTGTAGGTGATGATTGGAGAGCTTGAGAGCAGTATCAAGTAACTCTCAGTGAGATATTAAATTTGTTTGGTATTTGTGACTTTAAACAAGCCAAGACTCCATGTTGACAACTTCAGAAGTTTTTTTTTTTTTTGTACAATAATGATTATAATTTAGTTGGCAGAAAGAAGTGAAGCATACCATTTTGCTGCAGGGATCAAACTTGTGATTTTTTTTCTGGTACAGGATGAGGATGATCTGTCAGTTGACCAAGTTTCCATATCTGAATGAATAGGACAATCAGATGTGTCTCTCTCTGTTCTTCCCACTCAGAGCAGAGTAATAGGCAGAAGCGAAGTTTGGTGCCAGCTCCTACAGCCGTCTGTTGGGTATCTGAATGTCACTCGGCAATAAGTGAATGATGCTTGCCAGAAACTTTTTTCCCAGATTGTTTTGTTGAAGTTGAACTTATTGAAGTGCTGCTTTGACATTAGTCCTACTAGTGGTGCTGATTTCAGTCGTACTCAGGATCAAAAGGATGGCATTTAAATCACACTGGCACACTAAGGGCATAGTTGAAATGCAGCTTTGTTTTTGGCTCACTCTTTTACTTATTAGGGAGATTCATAGTAAGAAGTTGTCAAACAAATATTACAGAAAGTCTTAAATGAATTAATGAACAGGCAAAAATGTCTAAGCTTTCGCAAGCTGTAATGCTCAAAAGTTTGCAGATTTGAGGGAAATTTTAAAGAGTTTTGAAAAATTATTGGTAAGCTGAGCTATTGATGCAACTTTTGGATGTGAAAAAAAATCAAATAGTAACAAAATTACTTGATAAATGCTGAAATCAGTACTTCAGTTCAGTGTTTCCTATTAATGCAGCAGAATAATAAGCACCACTTTTTAAAGTTTCGAAAGATCATGATTATGCAGCCATTATATGTCCAATGAACATAACTTCTACCTGAATGCACAATGAAAGGAAAACAGCTGGAGTCAAGATGATGTTTTTGGTAATAAATCACACACTAACAGGCCGATGGATTCAGTGGTTTTAGCTAAGCTAGACCAGAGAATATTCAGTTAATATAGATTGGCATGCTGTTTTTCCTTCATTGTTCTCAGTTATTTTGTTGGAAGTGAGATTGTAATGTAATAGGACAATCAGTTTTGTCTGTGTGGAGTGAGCACTGTGCAGGGCGAGCAACCTGAGGACACATCTGAAAACACTACACCTATTATTACTTACCAAGAAGGCTATCAACTGTTGGTGATTCCAAATGGAAATGTAGGGGTTCTGGTCTGGGTAAATACCTTCTCAGGGCTCTAGACTGGGACCGTTTAGTCACATTTTGCAAGCAACTGGAAGACGGTAGGATTAAATTGTAAATGTAGAAGCATTTGTGCAACTTGTGTTGGACCAATTTATATGATTCAAGGGTTGCTGTTTACAACTAGTCTGTCAGATAATCCAGACTGTAGTGTAGTTCAAATACTTACTTAACCATAGACTAGAGTTGTGGGGTAACAGTAGGCTCAGAAAGTTTTTTGTATCAGTCTACACTTCTGTCCATACTCTGCATGCTCTCTCTCTTGTCCATATGAGCTCTCACTCTCCAGCTCTCACCGTATCTCTCCTTTCCCATCTCTGAAGGGTATTGTGCACATTTAAGCATTATTACCCTGCCAGACTTTGTATTTTAGAGCAAGTTGTAGTTGTCAGATCTGTTTTGTAATCATGCTATAACCAAATCATACATCCTATTGTCAAACTGCCTGCAAGTGTAACTGTAAAGCAGCAGTAACAGCAGTTACTTATGAACTCTCCAGGGGTCTGTCTGACCCTGATGTCTGTTATGTAGATTCAATGGGACGTGCTAAAAACAAAGCTTTTTTTCACCACACCACAAATACCTGTGTTGCCACAATCATGATTATCATTTTGCCATTATCATGCACCCCAAGTAATTGTACATAATATATAAATAAACAAAAGCCAAAAATCAAGGTTTCAGAATTTGAATATAAAGCAAATACTTAAAAATAATAAGAAATAAAACAGCATAAAGGGTGCTCAAAACAGGATTTGCTGCCTACCAGTGTTTAATGTTGAAGATTTAAAATCCTGTAATGTGAAGAGTAAAACAGTAATGGAATATTAAACATAAACCAACAATAGACCGTGGAGCTGACCAAGAAGCATCACCATCTGGATGTTGCGTACTTGTGTAGAACATAAACATGGCTTCCAACAACATGGATAGGACTTAAGACTTACTAGCCAGAGGGACAAGCTTGGGGAATTATTGCAACGATGCCAATTTTCAATCTCAAAACCTAGCAACATATCAGGAAAATGCCAGTATGTCTGTATTGTCAATGATGCTCTTATGTGGAGTTAGGAACACAAACACAAGACTCTGCTGATGACCCATTTGAATCCACAATGCATAAACAGTTGCCTTTTCAGTGTTCTCGCTGGTTTTGCAAGCAGTACAGTTTCCTTACATGCAAACTAGCTAATTTTTTAAAAAAGGGCTTGCTTGGACAGATTCTGAAAGAAGTAAGATCCTCTTTGTTGGGGCAGAGGGTGAAATTGTTAGGCAGATGTCTGGAACAGTTAGTGATGCTGTAGTGTATAGCCTTTCCCCCTCTCTTCTTCTGTTGCATTATATGGCAGATGGTATCCATAATTCTTATATTGCTGCCACCTTCTGGATTATTACTTGCCCCATGTATTCTGGAATTGCCCGGACATATGTGAAAAGGTGTATAATGGAAATGTTACCGAATGTAGCTGCATGTGTAAACTAAGGATAGAAGGTTATTCCATTTATTCCCAGGAGCTGTCTGTAAAAGAGGCTTATGAGTACTTGTTTAATGTCTTGTGCAAAAAGTACTCCCACCAAATACTTGACAAAAACTCCTCCACCTATGTACAAATTTGATTTCTCTTTTCAAAACTGCAGCACGCTGATCACAGTAGCAAAGTCAGGTGACAGATACCCTGGTTGAGCCTCTGCTTGCCCTCTTCACTGCATCCCTATGGAGAGGAAATCAGGCACACGAGGCACTGAGATCTAGCAACCGCTCATTTTATTCTGTGTCAGCTTAATTCTTCTATATCTGTTGTCGTTCTGAGGTTTGCACACATGGCTGGGATTGTTTAAAAGAAGAAACAGTCAATATTTCAGCTTTGTTTAACAATTAAATTAGGGGCAATGCTGCATTGTAATTTTTTTTCATGTAATATAGAATTTAATGTGAGGATAATATGCATACAGAGGGCATTTGTGATTTTGAAATCAAACATGTAGCAGCGATCTGTTGAAGGTTTTTTTAATGGCTATTCGTACTAGTGAAGTATAGATCAGCTTTTGACTCATGCTACATAATATGCAAGTTAGGCTTTAAGCTCTGCTGCCAAAGACAGTTTCACTATCCACAGTGTTTGAAAAGAAACCAGCTCTTAACTATACCCCCTTCTGCCAAATTGACCACAGGCAAGTAATCTGTCTGTTTCGGAGTTAAAAATGCTGCTTCCTGTATAGCAAAATATTATATCTTACTTTTGTCCTTCACCTCAACCGTTAAGAAGCAAGAAAGAAACAAGTGCAATTAAATTCACAGGTTCAGTTCTTTCAGTCTGTGTTTAAAATGTTACACGTTTCAATAATAATCCTTTGGTAATGTCAGACTAGTCACACAAGTGTTTCTCTACTGTAAGTAGCTTGGTACCCCACTTTTATGGCTGTAGATTCTCATGACCCTAGTTAATATGACAATTTTAAAGATCTGCTGTGACCCTGCAAGCATATTCCACAACGCCATGTGGACACAGATGTTAAATGCCACCACTTCTGTGGAGAACACACAGGGAACAAGAGCATGTTTAAAACAAAGGCTTGTTTTTTAAAAAAATCTTCATTGCCTTTAATTTGCCCAGTGTAGGTAATGTGTGAAATGTCAAAGTCTAATAAGTAACATACTTAAAGGCAGTTTTTACTCAAACAGGCATTTAATTAGGTTAAAGACATTATATAATACTATTTACAAAAAAAAGGAACAAAACAAAACAAATTCATCCCCAAGCCTTACATCACATACACATTTCACTACCTTTTTCTGCTTGGCGGGTGTTAATTTTCACACCTGGTATGAGATTATTCTGGGTACCGTCATGCTTGTTGGTCCTGCTCTGCTTCCTGTGTATGCTGATAGACTCTCCCGCTCATCTGAAACATCTGGATGAAGTGGCCTTTGATCTGGCTTGCATTAGCTGTGTTTGTATTCCCCCGCCTCATCTGAGCTGCTGCTCAGACTTTAAAGATGCTGAGATGACGACTGGTTATGAATAAAGACAAGCCTGTGTGGGCTAATGTTTGTCTGTTTCTGCCATTTTTATACAGATAGATTTTCAACAAAATAAGAACAGTAGCAGCAACTTGCTGTCACAGATAACAACCAAAGGCTCTTGAGAGTTTATGTTTTTGGCCTGTGTGTAATATGACCTGCCCTCCAGCAGTGTTGACCACCATTGATAGCCTAATCTTTTTTTCTCAGTCTCATTGCCAACTAGCTGATGGACAGATCTGCCTTGTACTTGACAATTGACCTAGAATCTGGCATTACCACTTCATTAGATGATATGGTTAAAATGTTTGCCCTGTGTGTTATGGAAGCTGCAGCTCTTTAAGTAGAAGTAGTGTCACTTTACTGAGTACATTCTTCACATTACAGGACTTCATTTTCTTTGTAGTCCCTTCCAAGCAATAGAATCACTGTCCTGGTCAAAAGAGTCTAGGACTCTTCTTTAACATTTGATCTAGGAGGAAACCCATGTGTTTATGAAGGGTTTGTTTATATACTTCATGCAGAGGATCCTTATTTAGATTATTGTTTCATCAGTTCGAGTTGATTCGCCTACTCGGTGGTCTGTTTCTCTATACTATCTCTACTATCAGTAGGCAATATTTTTAAAAATCACAGTGTAGTACTCGATGATATAAGCCAAAACAATATCAATTTTTTAAAGCTTGGCAGCAATTGACATTTTGAGGGTTTTTTTTCTTGTAAAATGAAAATGCAAGAAAATGAAACCATGATTGATATGTGTCTTTGGGACTATATTAAATAAGTCCTGCACCACCTGCAAGGCTGTAATAATCATGTATGTTTAAAAAGTACAGTTTGACATATAGGGCATTTGACTGTCAGTGCTAGATGCTTCAAGTAATAAAAGACATTTTAATAATCAGTTTGAGCACAGATATCAAGGCTCAATCCCAGTACTCCTCTTGTTCCTACCACTTAGGCCAGCTCCATTGTTTTGTGCATTCATAGATTTATCACGCATTTTATTCATTAACTATATAATATTCACTTTGCTCATTCAGGAAATGTAAATATTTAAAAGTAATTTTAAGTTTTGTTGGGTGGTGTATGTAATTTTCTTATGTAGATAGTGGTTGGATGAGGCCTTAGTGCCCTCTGTTGACCAGTGGACACAAGCAAAGTGGTATTCGCCACCTGACCTACGAAGAGAAGTTTTTCAAGAGGCCAGTCCAAATAAATAAAATAAATTAATGAAAATTAAAAAAATATTATGGACCTTCTCTTTGTGACACACAAAAAATGCTTTTAGAATACTGTTGTCTTTGTACTTAATGTTACCTTGTTTTTGGTGATTTGTGCAAGTCAATCCTGCTTTTCAGTGTCACAGTCCCTTTGATGAAAAATAATACCCTAAATTTAATTCAAGTTCAGGAGCAGAGTCACTGCACTAGTTACCTCTCCTCTGACGTGAGAGCTGACAGATAGGATAAAGAGCCCTTTTTGCTAATGTTAGCTTACAGTATGGTTTTTGTGTGAATATTGAACTCCGCTTTGAAGTGCTTAATCTTGTTCAACATTTTTTTTGGGTGGGGGTGGGTTTGCATTATCTTAATACACTGATTACATTGCTGAAATTTCGTTGCTTTGACACTGTTTACTGCTCCGATTATTTGTGTGAAAATTGTTTGGCTGATTTCACTCAGAGAAGCGGGTATATGACAGAACGCACACTGGTTCATGTGTCCATGTGGGGGATTGACCTTTAATCTTAATCTCTTATTTTGTCGGACAACACTCCAGCTGCCAACCCAAAAAATTTACAAGGCAATTCACTACCGCATGGTTATAGCTGCAGTATTTTATTATACAGATTATACTGACTTTCTGCCCCCCACCCTTTTTTTTTTTTTTTTTTTAAAGGAATAACTATATGTTAGGGACAGCCTAACTCAAATATCAATGAAAATTGAACACTGTCAGGAGTTTCTGGAGCCAATCATCAGTAGCTGGAAGTGGAGTCAGCCAATGTCAACTACTGAGAAAGCAAGTCCTTTACTTTATAATCTCTAGTTTATACCGGCGTAATGTAAATGCCTCTAAAATTTTGAGGAAACAAATACTTATTTTTTTTCCCAATGAAAGAAATAGGGTAATGTTTAATGCAAAAAAAAACTAAGGTTGAAGAAATGGAGCAAAAGTGGGTACTTAAGTCTCTGTGCCCTGACCACTGGGTCACTGCTTGCATCTGTTTTCTGCCATATCTGTCAGAATGTTGGTGGAAATTAAACTGATGTATAGTTTCTGTAACTTCAGATTCTGAAGATGACGCACTTCAGTACATATATTTACTGTAAACTTGTTGTGTTGTTAGATTAAACTGCAGTTCACTGTTGGATGTTATATATTCCTCTAAACAGAGACTCTCAGTCCTTCTGTGAGTTTAGCTCTGTTAACCTAACACACTGCTGTACTCTACTGCTCATTCAGTGCTAACAGCTGTCAGCTAAAGTTAACTTGCTCTCCTTTTGCTGTTTTCAGTACAAATTTGCAGTGCTCTCATAGCTAGAAAAGATCTCTAATAGATGTAATAGTAGGAACTGTTAAAGTCACATTAGAAGAGCTAGCTAGCTACATTGAGTTAGGCAACACCTGGTGTTAAGACATTACTGCAAACTGTGGTGTTGTCAACTATTTATGTCACAGTTATTGAAAAAGAATATTTCTTTGTGACATATAGTGATACTCAGTCCTGTGCCGTGAAACTGTTTCTCTGCATTTAAACCCGTCCCTTAAGGAGCAGGGATCAACTCCAGGTCCAAGCCAGCAACACGGTCAAGGACACTGACATGCTTGAGTGGTCATGAGACTGTCATGACTTGACAGCTAATGAATGCAGCTATCATTCATGTTATTTGAAATAAGCTGTAGGGCAAGTTGTAAGAACTCAACTTTTATGGATGATTTTACACATTATGCAGAAACAAAAACTCTGAATAAGGTGACATAATGTAATAAAACCATGACCATATGTGTAGGGTTAGCAGAGCTTTGTACAGCATGTCTTGAAATTAAAATGTCAGTGCAAAGTACCATGTACTTGAGTAATTGTCAGGTTTATTTCCATGTGGATGGTTTATATTTACACTGACAACTAATTATCTAAGTCCAACGCAGTCAGACAGTCAGAGGAAAGCACATCTTTTGCCTGACAAGTACTTTGGCAGTGTGATTTTTTTTTTTTTATGGCAAAAAGCCTAGTTTGATCCCAGGACAAATGCTATAACCACTAGCCATCAAGACTGACCAAGCTGATAATCAAAATACTTGCTTATATTAAAGGGTTGAGCTGTATGGGTATGGCTTATTTGTGTTTGCTGACCTTTTTGTGTTCTCGCATGCATTGACCACATAGGCTTGATGAAACAGACTTTTTTTTGCCACTTACAAGAGCCACAGAAATACCATTAGAGCACAGTGGTCATCTTGTAAGTCAGTATTGATGTTGTTCTATTTTTATTGTTTAAAGTCACTGAGGTTTCATCAGCTCATATTTCCGTTATGAAGCTGTTATCCTGCTTTACTTTGCTCAGTTGTGACTTTTAATTTGCTTTCAGGCAACAAATGGCCTGTTCTGTAAATGATCCAACTTTCACAGTATTTTGCTCGGTTGTCTGCCATCAGTTAACGTTCTTGTGATTATTGACAAAGCAACCCACCCTCTGCCTGTGTTAGACAGTTGGCTGCATTAAATCCCAGCAAACATTTCTGTCCAGAAATTGGAAGTGGATGTGTTTTGCATGTCTGTGTCCACCTCCAGCAGGGGGCATTCCACTCCCACACATAGACACACTGAGGGCATTTGGGCAGCCAGGCAGCTGAGAGTAATTGAAGTCAGGAGTCTCTGCACTGGTTTGACCTAGATGACTGTAAATATCACAGTACTAATGACAGTGGCTGGGACCGCCCACTCTATTTATTCATCCCTTCTCATGCCTGTAGGTTTCCCAGGCTTTACACTTGATGTGTTATTTTGGAGGGAATAAAAAAAACCATACCTTGATGCTAGCACTGATAATACACACATTGAAACGGTTGTGGTGGCTTCTGTTGGGTGGTGGGAGGAGGTTGATGTTCCTCTTATCGTGCCAATGAAAAGGGGAAGTGCAGACATGAGCAGCTGCAGTTAATCCCATGCCCCCACCCACTTTTGCCTTTTTCTTGCTTTTACCCAGACAGCAGTTGATGACGCTGCAGTTGAGACAGGGGCCTATCTCTCTGCCTGTCGTTTCTCTCTGTCTCTCTGTCTCTCTGTCTCTCTGTCTCTCTGTCTCTCTCTCTCTCTCTCTCTCTCTCTCTGTCTCTCTATCTGTTGCCTCTCTCTCTATCTGTATCTCTTTCTCTCTGTCTCCCCTCTATACAAATCAGGGCTGAGTGTATTTATAGTCCAGCGTGTCACCCGGTAGCCAGTGGACGGGGGATTACCTTGGCCACGATGAACAAGCGTGGCCTCATTCAGAAACAGGAGCTTGCTTGCTGGGTGACTCACTGCCACACAGGCAGGGTTCACCACACTCTCTGCTGAGGTATTTTGCTGCGTGAGTTTGTGTTTGTTTGTTTTGTATTTTTGTTTGTCTGGACGATTTGTCCGCATTTTTATGAGGTGTTTATCGAACTGAAGAGAGCTTGACTCAGTAGTTGCATGCTCATGGAGAATATTTTTTCCCAAGTCAAGTGCAAACTTCTCAAGAACGTGAGAACGGAGAGTGATTGCAATTGAAGATTGTTTGCCTCAACAGCTGTTGCAGCCAGATCCTTGACTTTTATGGGGAGTGGTCATTCACATTCTATTTATTTATTTTTATATAAAGTAGATTGCACTATTAATCTCACCTCTTGCACCTCTTATTAGTAAAATTTGAAAAAGAACTTTGAAAAGAGCATTGATTTATATTAAAAGTCAAGTTCAACTCATCTTTTAAAGTATGTTGCTGTTAACAGTCAATGCCAATACAATTGTATGAACCACTTAGTTTGTTAGAATTTAAGAGTCTGAGAAATTGCACTGAATTGAACAAAGTTTCTAGATGTTCCACAGTTACATGTGTCCTCTCTTAGACATTCTAAATTTTTAATTCTTTGAGTATCACCACTTTGTATGTCAGTGCTTGTAGCTATACTTCTCACAACAGTAAAACAATGTGAGGTGCCATGAAATCTTTTCCATCTGATTCTCTTATGGTGATGTTTGGGTGTCTATCATGGATACATTAAGAAGAATTGGTTATAGTGTTAAGGACTTTGTCCTCATTCATCGTTATGCAAGTTGCTCACTGGCATATGAATTCTTTAAACTCTAAAATTAATTTTAAACTTTAAATTACATGGAGTTACAACTTTGCTTTAGCACTGTGGGGCCTGTAGAGCATGGGCTTTAGAGAACTGTGTTGGTTCAGCTGGCTAACTTCCAGTTTCATGCCTTGGTATCTTGAATGAGGAAACAAAGTTTTTGGACTAAATGGAACAAATTCTGTTTGTGAAGCAAATGATTGTTGTGGTGGATTCAGAAGTTTAAAGGATAAGGGGCCTTCCTCTATTCCAGGGGGACCTCCTGCGGGCTTGGTGTCTCAAGGTGTTGGCTTGACTGAATTTAGTGCTGGGCAGTATGTCAGAAAACATACTGATTATATTTTTTCCAATATTGATTATTATCAATATTTAAATTGATCCTAATGTCTCCCTTTTGTTTCGTGGATAATGAGCATGTGGGCATTAACTATAGTAAAAAATAGCAGGAAGTCTTCACAGTGGGTTGTGCTCTGAACTGCTGTCCACTGTTTAATCAGCAGTTCAACACCCCTTCCTTGGTGCAAACAAGCAGAGATGCAAACAAGACAGAGTGGAAGCAAGGCTAAAGTCACATTTGTGCCCACCTGTTTTGCCTGTTCTTTATCATTTTTACCCAGAGGGAACATTTATATTTACCTCTAATTTCTTCAAGGGGTAGCTTAAACAGTATTGTGCAGTAGGAAATGTGAATTACTTAAGCATACAAGCCTACGGACTAGGGATGGGTATCGTTAGGATTTTTATGAATCCGAATCCGATTCCAGTTCTGCTTATCAATTCCGGTTCCTAACGATTCCTTATTTTGATTCCAAAATAGTAAAAAAATAGGTCAGTTGTTTATTTAACAAAAGTAACTTTATTCCTTTACCTTTTAAGAAAATGGTAAACAAAAATAAAATCCTG
>JAPZDY010000015.1:3500922-3530089 GCA_029783645.1 Ctenochaetus hawaiiensis | reverse complement strand
ATACTAAACTGCATTGCATTCACTGCAAAACAGCAACAGTTGACGACCGCAGTACATCAAACACTGTACAGTCTTTCAGGTCGATGCCATGCAGTCATAAATGTTTCGTCAAATTTGACGTGCAACCTGTCTTGCAGCTAATTAGCTTATAACATATGTTGCACTTTCCTTTTCATCTCTTTGTCGTTCAAATTGAAGCCACACTTTAGAGCTACTCCATGGTCCATCATGCATTGTTAGCCCAGTTAGCCACAGCTTTTTCCTTTTGTTTCTCCGGTGTTTTTTTTTTTCCTCCAGCGTGTTGAAGTCAGTGTGAATGCGTGACGTAGTCACGTAACAGACAGGTCCTGACTCCTGGCAGACACGTAGCCATTGTAAAAAAGGTTACAAGTGCGTCCAAGAACTGATAATCAGAACCGAAAGTAAATATTTTTTATGGGTACCCAGTACCCGCCGTTTTTGATTCGGTTCCTACTTGGAACCGAATTTGGGTACCCAACCCTACTACAGACTCACTGATGTTGTGCACATCTCTGCTGTGTGATGGGATGCCACATCTGACCATATAGAGTAAAATTGTTCAAAGCTTATAATTGTTATCAACAAAAAGTTTAATGCAACCCCTTGTCAACATCTTTATCGCCTAGCCCTAACTTTCATTACAAAGGAAGCATGTAGATTCCATCAGCTGATAAGTCTGTCTTAAGAAATGGTGGAATGTTGTCCTAAAAACTTACATGTGCCTCCATTGAATCAAAAGCAGTAAAGGAAATTTTCATTACTTTCAAGTCATATTAAGTGTCCTAGTACATAAGGTGAAAGGGTGAATCAGCTTTTATTGTTATGTTTTAATTGCTCAGTGTGGGTTTTGCTGTTTTTCACAAATGGTCTCTTTGACAGTATTTACAAATGTCGAGCTTTTATGATAGAGTGTGCTCCTGAAAAGGTAATTAATTTCACCATTTTTATAATTTCAGACAGCTGAGACACTTGTTTGAGTATTCTGTCTTTCAACAGGTTGTTTTTCCCTTCTGCTTGCATACTTAATACTTTTGTCCAGCATTGTAAAATCAAAAATATTATCTCATTGTAGCATTTTAATCTAAAGGGGAAAAAAAACTGTAGCTTCTCTTTAGTACTGTAAATACGCTTTTATTCTGGGGAATTCATTTTAAATGTCAAATTCAGGATTTTTGCATATTAAAGCTAAATTGTATCATCATTTTAAAATATAACCATCTTGCAGTACTTTGATGTTTTCTATGTTTTATGTTGCTGTGCTAATATAGAGAAAAGGACAGTTGAGACTTTCACAAAGTAAACGTTTTTTCTGCAATGGGAGCATTTGTTAAAAGTGGTTCTTAGTGTTAAGTTGTTAAAAGCTTTCCCCACTTAAATTTCAAAATACTGTGTGCCTGCCGGTGGCTAGTTAGGAGTTTATACTCAGTATCAGAGACAAAACGCTGCATCACTTTAAAGGCTTCTGCACTTGCTGGAAAATGTGATTGCATAATTTTAAAAAAACAAATCTTAAGTCACTCACTACTTGGAAAGAAAGTAGAGCACAAATTCACAGCAAAATTTACACCAAGCAAGTCTTGGCTCATTGCCCATTCTTTTTTTTTCTTCCTCCACAGATACTTGGAGAAGTATGAGAAAGTCCACCACTTCGGCGAGGATGATGAAGAAGCGCAGCCGGGGAATCCCAAAGCCTCTCTTCCAATCGGTGCAATTCCCAGCTCTTATAATTACCAGCAACACATTGTATCAGGTAGAAACTCAACTTTCTTCTTTTGTACACCATTCATAGTCTTCCAAAGCTTTGCATGTCACACACATGAATTGAGTTTCTATTTGCATACTTTGCTGTTGTCTGTCTCTCTCAGTTTCTGCTTTTCTCTTGTAAGTTCATAAGTTCATCCCTTCTGGCTTTGTTTACTCCTTTAACATGTGTCTTTGTTGATCCAATCAAAAATTGACAACTTTTATTACACCAGTTTACGACTAGCTAGTGTGTCTGGCAAATACTTGTGCTCAGATCTCACTTCTCTGATCTAGATTCAGAATCTAAACACCTTTATTATCCCACATAGGGAAATTCCTTTGGTCCAGTGATTCAGATATAAAGGCGCCATTATAGCCACAGTACAAACAAGTGAATAGCCTACACAGTATGACTACAACATAATTGTAATGAAACACATGAACACATTGACAGAGTCATATTTTATTTAAAAGGGCAAGTGACAAGCTAAGAGATTTTTTTTAAAGGGGATGATTACTATCCTGTGAGATCTTTTTTCTAGTTTTTGGAGGATAATTATAACAAAATTAACATAGATCTAAGAAGCTTATATTAATCAAGACAGTAAAAAAGCCAAGTTATCTACAACAACAACTTATCTACTTGCTAATTAATTTCCTGAGGATGCCAAAAAGTTGTCAGTGTCTCACATAAATTTTGTCATTCATGGAGGACCTTACTTGTTAAGTGCTGGCTATAGACGTGCTAACGTTAGCTGCACTGCTGCAGGGAAATTTGCTTTCAGGCTATTAAGCAAACTTCACCCTCCAGCCTTAAGATATATTAGTGTGTGACTAGGATTTTTTCTGTAGGTCAGACGAGTTGCCCCGGTCTTGCACTTTGCTGTGTAACTTTTTCTCTGTGATATGTTGTCAGCATTGAGTTTTTAAAAAAATATTTCATTGCTGTCACATTGTGTTTATTTCAAGCCTTCTTTTGCGAATTGGGTTTATTTCACAAGAAATTACACAAGAAATAAACCCAATCAATTGTTTGCTTATAAAACAATTTTGCAGTTTTAACTGTCTGAAAATCAACTGTGTTAATAAAAACATGTCAGTTGTTTGTTGGGCTGAAACTAGTGAGTGAAATAGCAGAAATTTTAAGAGCAAGCATTTGACATGGGAAGAAATGCACTTACTGCTTTTTGCTAAGGTTAAATTTGAAAGTGATACCACTTTCTTTTCTATATATTAATTATGAGCCTTGTACCAGAAGCCAGTTGTCTTAGCACAGAGACAGAAAACAAGGGAGATAGCTAGCCTGGCCTTGTCCATAGGTAACAAAAATTCCCTTTACAACACTGGTGTTTTGATGGTGAACTGATGTTTTACTTGGTTTGTATAAACTTTTGAAATAGAATATGGTGTGTTAGTCAGTAAGCTGTAGATGTGCTTGTAGATGGATTTTGTTACCTTTGGGCAGAACTAAACTAATCTAACAGGCTTCTGGCTGCAGCTGCATATTAACTGTACTGGCATGAGGGTGATATCAGTTTTCTTATCTTAACTTTTAGCAAGAAAGCAAAATTTTTTTGTCAAAATGTCTTAATTATTTCTGTAACCAGGAAAAGTTTGCCTTGAAAGAAAATACTTTCAAGTCAAGTTTCAAGTCAGGAGAAATGTCTGTTTTGTGTTATATTTTACAGACCTATTGAAGGACTCCTATCAAAGCCAAGCTTTCTGCTTGTTGTACTTCACATCCTTTACATTTATTAGCTGGTGACTCATTTAATTCAGTTTTCTATTTGCTGTACTCTGCTGTTTGAACCAAGGCTATGAAGCTTACATTGGCAATAACTGTTGGTGCTTTTTTTTCTTGCCCACACACCTAAGCATTGACTAATAATCTTTTAAACTCAATCATGCTGCTCTTTCAGGATAAAAGAATCGCCTCTGAGTAACAACATATTTTATACTAAATGTTTTTAGACAATTGTCAAGGCCAGCCTCTGGGCTGTATTGTCCAACCCCACTTACTCAAAGTGAATGCGAGCTGTCCATTAGCTTCACAGTGTTGTTGTGTTGAATGCTGAGCTGCTCTCTGTGGTAATTGACTGTCCTGACAGCAGTTATTGATGAAGCAAAGGAGGAAGCACTTGTTGGTTTTCCCTCCACCTCAGTTTAGATTAGCCTCCAGCCTTTTTAGTCCCAGGGCCTTTTCTCCAACAGTCAGCCCTCTGCCTGCTGAGCTAATTGACTCCAAAACATGACCGGGGTTGGGAAAGGCACACGACCAGCAGTGGTGAACTTTGTCTGTGGCTTGTGCGTTTATCTCAAGCACTACTCAGATGAGTCAGATATTGAAGAAGACAGTGCTTTTCCTCCAGTAGTTGACTTTGAAATGTACTCTTTGGAGAGCTTGTTACAGTCAGTTGAAGCCTTCCTCCAAGGGCCGAAATTATTCATTATATGTAGGGGTGTTTCAGTTCAATACTACGGAGTGGTATTGAGGTTTGGTAGGTTTTTGACAAAGCATTGATTTTTAAAATATCTAATTTATTAATGCTAACATAAATAATCATCTTTTTTTTGTACTTTGAACTATTATGGAGCCATAGGTATCACAGGAGATGGGCGAAAGAGTTTTCAGGCTGAATGGCCTCTATGTCTTATTTTTTAAACTGTGACCAAGAAACATTAGCATATCTGTGCTCTCTTGTGGACAAACTATGTAAATGATAACACTATTTAAAATAGCCTGAACCCCACTTTGCCTTTGCTGTATTTTCTTTGTGCTTTTTAGCTGACATATTGTATAAACTAATATAGATATACATCTGTATGAAGCTAATATTAGCTAATGTTTCTGCCCAGCCAGTTTTATTGGTTCAGCTACAGACCTGAACTCCGTCTGGGCCTGAGGCTCTGAATGTAAATGTAAGCGTAATGTAGTAGGACAGCCAGGCTGAAGCCGTGCTATGTTGGCTTGGCAGACTCAATGATGGTTAGTTATTTGACAGCTGCTCTGGAAATCTCAAACATAGCTTTGGTCTGCCCTGTTGTCTTGTCATTGTTTTGGTCGTAGGCCTGTGACAGCTTTTAATTTACTCTGCTCATAAAACCCTGTCTGTCAAATGGGATGTCATACATCAGTCCGCTGCACTCCTGTGCAGTGCTGGGTCGCTGCAGGTGTTGGAGGATGAGCAGACACAGGCAGGTTTTGAACAGAGGTGTTGCTACTGTAATGGCAACTCAGCTGAATTACATTTGCCTGCACAAACCTTTTCAACATGGAAATCAAATTCACTCAGCAGGACTTCTATCTGCTTTATGATTGGTTTTCTAGGGTGCATTCTACAAAGATCCCGCACCAAATTGAAATATTTACTGTGTGGAAATATGACACCAGTGCACACAAAATGATGGATGGCAGAAAATCAAACCATAGGATTGGAGGAAACTTAGGTCTTTTGTTGACACAATGACTGTACTTTCACAGGCTGAATTGTCTGGCATTCAGAGCTGCTGCTGAATGCCATTCAAGTCCTGATGCTCTCCCCACACACAGCGTTCGTTAGTTTTTCGGATTAGAAGTATTTTAATTATAAAAAGCCAATCATAGAGGTTGACTGAGTCAGAGACAAACATGATTAAAAGTTAGAGAACATTCATGTTTCTCAGTCAGACAAGACACGGCTCATCAAACTAATTTGAGCTAAAGACAGCTTTCAGTGAACAGCTTAATGCTCCATTTGGTTTGCTTTAACTCAGTTAAGGAAAAATAAATCAGTTAAACTGGCTGGAGGTGAGCAGAGGCGACAGCACTACAGACAAGGGAAGGCTTTCCTCTTATTCTGCAGCTATTTATTGCTACATTCACATGTTGCAATAATGACTCTTAGAGCTGTAACTCTTCTACAGTATCTCAGTGTGTTTGAATTGTTATCTTTATTATCTCTATTATTATCTGTCCTCCAGAGACAAACTTCATCAGGTCAAATACAGCTTTTATATTTAACCTATATTAATATTCCTTATTGTATTTCAATTGTACTCATGTTTCTTATTTATATTCCTTTTTTTTTTATAAATTATTGAAGGTCTGCTCTAAAGTACTGTAAATATTGAGTTAACAGTGGTGTTTAAAAGTAGTTATATGACCAAATTTTTAACCATTTTTCAACCAGTTGTCTTTTGTAACAAGTCTGTTTAGTTTCTGTGCTGCTGGAACTTGTCCAGGAAAAGTTAACGTGGGTGTGCACCATTATTTGGAAAACCTTTAGCAGAGAACAAGTGAAATATGTTTCTCTGACCCCACTGACATTTAAATGTCATATAATATTATAAAATATATTGTTAATTACACACAGTTCTCCTTTTTTTTTCCCCCAGACTATCTCCGCCAAAGCTATGGACTATCTACGGATTTCGTTCCGCCGTGTGACTACAACAAACTGGTGCTGTCTCTCCTTTCGGGCCTACCCAACGAAGTGGATTTCGCTGTTAATGTTTGCACTCTGCTTTCCAATGAGAGCAAGCATGCCATGCAGCTGGACAAGGACCCCAAACTGGTCACGTTGCTGCTGGCCCATGCTGGCGTCTTCGATGACTGTACGTTTCCCCGCTTCACTCAGACAGTGCTTGTAGTATCATGTTGAACAGCAGGATAGCAACAGTGTTTTGCATTTGATTTATTGCCTAAAATTTATAGCTTATAAAGAAATCGCTACCTTGTAATACAACTTCAGGAATTTGTGTTAAATTAATGTTGAATGTCTGCAAATTGATAAAACTGTAAAATACAGAGTGTCTGTTATAGGTTGAAAATCATAGTTTCAAGATACTTAAAGTGAGTTAAAATTACTTCCATAAGCCTTAAAATCCCAACTTAATTTGAGAAACCAATACTTTTCATTTTAATTGAAAAGCCTTACACAAAAAGTTATTCTGTAGTTAAACTTTCAATTTTCTGCTTTCCTTTTCACCTCTATGTTCTGGGATCAAAGGTTCTTTGTTCTTAGCACCCCCAAAATATAATTTATCAGGCAGGATATGTAAGAACAAGGATATTGAGACAAATAATACTGAACTTAAACTCTTATTCTCTACTCTAACCCTTCCTTTTTGTCTTTGTAGCGCTAGGCAGCTTCTCCGGGGTATTCGGGACGGACTGGAAGGAGAAAACCTCCCGGGACTTTGTCAGGGTAAAGTCAAAAAGTTAAAAGTCTTGTTTGTGTGTCATGTTAAATCTTGTGCAAATAGTCTGCTAAATACGTCTCTTGATATGGCAGTTATATATTGATATTAAATACTGCTTTCAGTAGGAGGCCACAGAGCATCTTTTTCACTTTAGAGTGTGTGAAACTTGGCGGAAAATACAGCTGTTTCTGCCTACAAAAGAACCTGAGAAGGGAGTTTTCTCTGAGGCATCTTGAAAAATTGAATGGAGGTCAATTTACTTTGATTTCACTCAGCTTAAGAGACTTACACAAGAGTCATTACTCAAAAATAATACAGTTTTTAATTTATAACCAGTCATGTTAAGATTATAATTGCTGCTAGTCCTGGAGGTCAGAGGTCACAGTCAGCAAGGGGGAAGTCCAGTGTCTTTCTACAGGAAAACTATATTCTGCTCAAAAGGCTTTCTATGCATATATCCCCTGGATAATACACTTTCCAAATGTATTATCCAGGAGTTGACTGTCCTCTTGCTCAGTAACATAGTGCAATGAAGAATTTCCAAAGATTTGTGAACTATGTAGTGTCGCTTGTGCCAAAGTAAAGGGGAAGTTCCACCAGTTTTACAGTCTGTCAGTGATCTGATGAAGCTGCGTTGTGTACAATGTAGGCACTAGATTATTTTGAGGAACAAGAATATGCTGAATAAAAAAAAGATAATGACTGGTTCTGCTGCATCATAGTTTCTACTTTTTTAAACTGTCCACTGTAATTCTGAGGATGTTACAGTGCAAAGAGATTGTTGGAGAACTTGTTTGAAATCACTGAAATGTAACCTCAACTTTTGATAGAAGTCACAATTGTTACAATCTTACTGCAGCTGAATAAGTAGTATCAGTTTGCACTGCTAACAGCTGCTGTTCTTCTGCAGTTCTGGAAAGAGGTTGTGGAGGATGCTGAAGTCAGGGAGCTGATCTGGGACAAGAGCGGCTCAGCACAAGGTAAACACCGTTGGTATAAATGCCACAGCAAGCAGGAAAAAACACACAGTGTACACTCCCATGTTACATATATATAACACATAAAATGCTGTGACATGTTTGAGTGTGCAGACTTTGTTTACTGTGATTTTTCTTTTGTTTTTTTTTAGGGGGGGGGGGAGTTTGTTTTTAACATCTCTTTCTTCTCAAAATACAACACCCACTTACAAGTATTTAACATGCATTTTTACCTAAAAATGTATGTGCCAACTGCAAAAAAATTATTTAAGAGCACAGCCTTTGAACAAAGATTACCACTCTTTTTATTGATTTTACTCTCTGCTACAAATTTTTCAAAACAACTCCCATATTCAACAAGCTGCAAGATTTCTGTGATAACAAAGTCAGTGTCAAAAGAGAGAGGTGAATAACACTGCAAAAGTAAGTGTTAACCACCATCAAACCACTATGTGTGACTTTTGGTTGTATGTATTGTTGCAGAGATGACTGTTGCATAATACATGCACAAGCACAAACAAATACACAGAAAAGTAATTGTTAGTAAACTTTGCATTACTTTAACATTCTAACTCTTTGGAAATAAAGTTTGCATCAAGCCATGAAGTATTCATGAAAGTGCAAAGGAACACACTGTATCTTAGAACTATGCTAGGATATTTTTTCTTGTAACATAAAATCCTGAAAGCTGAACGCTAACTGAATCCCTGAACAACACGTGCTCACACAGCATTCTGGCAAGAAGCTTTAAATTGTTCTTCCTCTGTTCTCTTTGTAGATGGTACGTCGTGTGAGGAGCGCTGGCAGAGCCTCTTCCACCCGCCACGGAACCCGGGTATCAGTGACATGGAGGCCCAGAGGGTGCTGCAGATTGCCGTTATCCTGCGAAACCTCTCCTTCGAGGAGGCCAACGTCAAGCTGCTGGCGGCCAACCGAACGTGCCTGCGCTTCCTTTTGCTCTGTGCCCACTGTAACCTCATCTCACTCCGACAGCTTGGACTTGACACGCTGGGCAACGTGGCTGCCGAGGTTGGTCTGTTGTTACTATCTGGGCCTCTAATTCTAGGCTTGGCAGAGTCAAAACGGTTGTTCAGTGCCAAACCTTTATGCCAAATATAACCAGTATGATTTCAAAAAAGCTTCCCCTTTTTAAAAAACTGATATTATGGATTTGGGTCAGTTCAGTATTGTAGTAAGAGTGAAATGCCTGATGAGGAAGATTTGTCTGCAAATGTAGGTTAGTGTGACACAGTGAAGTGTCTTTTCTTTAGATATAATGTCTGCTCCAAAGCAGTCTGATTTAGAGCCTGGGAAAGAAAAAGCAAAGGAAAAAAAACTTGTATCTGTGTTGTGCACAACCCAGTATAGTTGTCTGAACAGATTTAATTGACCAGTCACCATATCCCCTCCCTGTACAATGATTGTCCACTAATAGTATAGCAACAGTAACTAGGCTTGGCAAACTTTGGATTTCTCCACATGGTGAAGTGGTGTGCATGACGCTGGAGTAAAAGTGATGAATGTTACTTCAGGAGTTTAAAGAGAGGTTTTTTTTCTGTATGAAAAACACATGAGCAGAAATGAAACCAATAATTTAAACTGTGTGTTAATCTGCTCTCACCGAAGCAGCAAATGCTAGTACATTTGTCCGGTAGTTTACTACCTACAGTAGTAACTAATTGTTTCATTTTCAAGGCCAAGGCGCTTATCATTAAGTATCAGTGCATGACTTTGTGGGGTTCTGGTCAAAAAGCCCTTTTGGAAGTTTTTCAAGCAATCCTTGGAGCTAATTTTAACTTTATCAACTAGCTGGCTGTTGCTGACATAATCTTTCATCTGGAAGAAACAGCAGTTGTCTGTTGGAAATGAGAAGCAGGCTTATGTCTGCATCTGTCTGAAATCTGTGTTCAATCTACCACTGTCATCATTTTAAGTTGTATGTGTTGTCCCAGAACAAAAAGCCTGACAGGCAACGACACAATAACTTACAGAGCTTTTGTTCTTATCGAGCTTTTTAAGTAGCTAATTAAACAAACAAATTATATTAGTGTGAAAATATGCTTATGAGCCACTGCTAACTGCTAGTTTTCATTAGGTAAGTAAATATTATTAACTATCTTGTGTAATTTTCTGCCAAAGTCACATGAATCAATATTGAAATGATTAATCCCTTCTCAAAAGCAGACGTGTCCTCCAGCTGCATTAACAGAGTAGTGGTATGTTTAGAAATACAGTCAGTTTTAGCTATGATTTCCTATGAAATTAGGTCAATACCTGCCAAATATTTTGGCGTGCTACTTCCAAGAAGGTGAATTATTACGTTTTCTTGCAGTTAAAGACACATAAAACTCAGACCTTCCAGTCCAGGGCAGAAAATGAAGTCATAAATTTAAACATTGGGATGTTGAGAATGCTGACGTTGTAGCCGACAAGTGAGTCACAGTGAATACATTACTTGGTTTTGCTTTATTCATTGATAAAAGACGCAATTAGATGAGATGTCTATTTTTAGAAACTGCATGCGTTAGGTCCCTGATAGAATCAGTTAAGCCTTTGTTGCCATTAATTGGATAGTTGGGTTTAGGACTCTTTACACATACTTCAGACATGATACTGCAGTGCTCTGTACTATCTGTTAATGTATATGGTATGAGTACAAGTAGACCATCTTTTTGGTTGCCTATGTGTGGTGACCAAGAACACAAATTATTTACGTCCTGATGTCATTTCCCTGTTTTGGCTTTTGGCCAGTTGGCTGCTTCAAAATGTACTATCAAACCATACTTTTCTTTGGTTCAGCATTTTTATTTTTCAAGTAAATTTGTGTCTCACTGTCAAAGCTGTTAAAAGGTAATATTTAAAAGTGTTGCCATTTTTGCCAGCTGACCTGCTCAACAGTGAGATTATTGAATAAACCTTGTCTGACTTCTTGTAGCTGCAGCTGGATCCTGTTGACTTTCGGACAACTCATCTGATCTTTCACACCATCACCAAATGCTTGATGTCCAGAGACAGGTTTCTCAAAATGAGAGGTGAATTTTCTGGCTTGCCATAATGTTGACATCCTGGCATCTGTATGCAGCATTGGCCATCCTAAATTCAACATGACTTTGTATTTTATCATGTGTGTGTGTGTGTCTTTTAGCCATGGAGATCCTGGGCAACCTCAGCAAAGCAGAGGACAATGGTGTGCTGATCTGCGAGTATGTTGACCAGGATTCTTACAAGGAGGTAATAATGCTCCTCACCTTGCCTGACCTCATGCTCCTCATGGCCTCTTTGGAAGTGCTGTACCTGCTGGCCCAGCTCGGAGAGGTTCCCTGCAGCAAGATCGCCTCCGTCGACCACAGCATAGGTTTGAATCCTCTTCTACCATATTCTTTTCTTTTAAATCATACTTGGACTGACACCTGATCAATTTGTTGACCAGCTATGTGTATTTTAAAGTCCCTTCCAGCACTGCACTGGACTTCAAGTGTGTCCCGGTTGCTGTTTTTGATTTGGAAATAGATTTTATTCTTCAGTGTTTTTAGTATCTTAAATACACATCAGTTTTTATGTTCATTCATCAATTAACTTCATTTTCCATCCTCTCCTTCTGCTCATGCTGACTTGGATGTTGGCGATAGGGACTGACAACTATCCTTTAATGGATAATTTTTTTATATTGAGGATTTTTCTGATTTAAAATTAATAGCAAGGAGGCAGAATATTGGTAAGGGAAACATAAGCTGTGCATGGCACGCCGTTACTTCAGATTCTATCAGAATGGTCAGAGCTCTTACACTTCAGTCACATGACAGAGACCTGCCTGCTGCCTTAATAGAACTAGGATGATAGTTTAAAAAAGTCAAAAATGAGGAGAGAAGGAATGGAAGGGCAAAATAACTTATTAAACCACAAAGGGTGTGAAAAGAGGAGATTCTGCATGAGACATGGGTATACCCCGGCAAGCATGCTTACACACACACACACAGAGAGTGAAATTACAACATAAAAGCTGTAGTGACAATCGTTACGAACAGTGACAATCACAAAATTTTTTAGAAATGTTTCAAAAGAGCCCAAACACATGGCAGCTTGCTGTCTGTGTTTCAGCGCTCTACACTATTAGCTGACAGCGTGTCATTGATCACATTCAATGCCGAAAGAGTTGGGTTAAACTAATTAAAAGGACATTATGAAAACAAATGATGCTTCACCATGATGACCCCTTCCTAGAAGCTAGATCCAATATCCCTGCTTCTAACCCTCAGACACATATCAGGCCCAGAAATATCTCCTTCTCTCAACCCTGTGTGTTTAAAAGAAGAGCTCTTCTTTATCCATTAGCTTGGAAATCCATTTCCCTTTCAAGTCTTCTCTATACACATGCGCTGGCTTGGCTTAAGTTGGTTTGACTTGGTATGTCAAGTGGTTACCCTCTTGAAGGTGTTCCTTTATCTGATGATGCACTTGTTGATTCTTATTTTTGCTGCAAGTGTTTTTCCATCACACAACATGGCAGCAAAAGCAGTTGTTACCTGTTCGAGGTCATCTGTTTTCAGATGTGCTGTAAGAGGCTGTTGTCTGCAGCTCTTTACCTAACTTCTGGAGGGAATGTCTAGATAAGTTTAGGGTTGCAGTGGATGTATGCGGGATCGAGGCAGCTGCATCAGAGCTAAAATAGCTCATATTTGGTTAATCTAAAGATGAAGTGCAGACAAATCAAAAGAAGAGTAGGTAGTTCTTGTGACCAAAGTTTTCTTTGACTGCAGTCCTAAATCTTAATGGCAGTTTATTTTGACTTTTTAATTTTGGTTCATTGCAGTTCATTTCAATTTCCTTTCCTTTATAAGTGAATCCGGAGGTTGAAATCTAATGTCATGTGAACTTTGATAAATTTTATAACATGTCTGCCTGCAAAGTTTTATCACACTAGTAATTCTTTTCATTTAGAACTTGCTCAAATGACGTCTCTTGCTTCAATACTTCTCTTTATCTTCATGTTTTGCTTTTTTCCTATGATAGGAGTGAAATTTTCTTTGATCTGCTAAAAAGCAAAAATTAGATTGCTTGTGTCTCAAAGCACCACTGTGCCGATCCTGATGGGTGTTTTTTTTTTCCTCTTTCTCTTTTATCAGACCTGTTGGTGCGGTTAGTGTCAGTTGACCTTCATACGTTTGGACCTGACGCTCTAACAGCAGTACGGTTGATCGAACATCAGGCCAATGCTGACCAGGCTGCCGAGGTTCGACCACAGCTGGTAGAGCAGGTTCCTGCAGCCATGCAGGGAGCACCAGCACCAGGTGAGTAACTGTACATGGCCTCCACCTGTATGTGGCAATTTGGGGTTCATGGCATGCAGAGTGAAGGTGATGGAGTTCATTGCTGCTATAAACTATACGTTTGAGCTATACAACAGTTAACAACAAATCAAGTTACAGCTGCCATCCTACCTGATGCTGAGCCACTGGAGCACTGCGCCTCGTCAGTCGCTAAAAGTTGCACACCAGCCCAATTTGTTTTGTGTCTCAGTAATTATCAAGGACATTTGTAAAAATGATCAAGACTGCTAAGAAAATTAAGATCTATTTAGTTGTACTTTTCTTTGATTTAATTCATTTCTTTCAATTATTTTATATTTTTGCCATGTTTATATCATAGTGAAACATTGAGAAAAAGGCATGAAATGCAGATGTAAAAGCCCCTTTCAAAACCTTTCACAGTTAGTGTGAACTAACGGGTGACCCCAGATGGGAATTGAACACACTTAACCTTGGAAGTCATTCAAGTGTTGTGGCTGGGCTTCACTGGGCTGAGAAGTTATTAGTTTGCTGACATCTAGTGGACATTGTGGGTAGCTTTACATATTGAATATTAACTGTCTTGATGGAAAAGTAACAAAGTTTTTTTTTTTGCTCTTCAGTAAAGACTTTCAGCATTAAATCAGTTTTTAAGGAGCATCAACTTTCTTTTGTTTTAAATTTCTTCCTTTTCTTTTTTGTCTTTTCAGTAACAAGAACCCCGGTCCAGTCCTCTCAACCACCGCCTGGTATTGTTGAACTAGATGGGGAAAAATTTACACTGCAATGGTAAGATTAATTTGTATAAAAACACAGATATGAAAGGAATAAATTGCATTTAAAATATAAATCTCAGAAAAGTAGGTGTGTTTATGTCAAAAACAAATTTAGGATTTTCCCTGTACTTGCTCCCTCTTGACATCTTTAGTTGAGGTCGCTTATTACGTGTCCATCCTTGGTTCGTTTCTCCAACAGGCTAAACGCACACTTTGAAACTAACCCTGAGGGATCGGTGTCTCGATCAGAAATGTACTCTGAGTACCTGGCTACCTGCAGTAAAATGGGAAGAAGCAACATCTTGAACTCTGCAGGTTTCCTCAAATGTCTGCGGTGAGTCCTGTTTCCTTCTGTCTGTTTCTTTAATGCTCCACCGGCACAGTGAACTGTTTAATGTCTGTGCCCTAACCAAGATTGTTTGCTACATAGCAGTAATTGCTCTTTGCCTAAGTGGAGAAGCTTTAAAAGAGCACAAGTGTTTTGAGTTTAGTAGTGATGATGCTCCAGGAAGGTACTAGCAAATGTTTAAGAAAAGCACTATTGGCTTTTAAGCTGCTTGCAAAATTCTTAGTTGCATCTTATTGTTTGTAAAATTGTGACTTCTAGAGTTTCATTAAAAAGTGTGCAGTGTGCAACAGGAAGAAAAAAAAGATGTAATAGAACAATTTGAGGCTGTGGCACATCAACAGAGTAACAAGCCAGCTATCACAGAGAGACTGAATAAATGATTTTGTTGTAAAATGCTCACTTAAATGCTGAACAGGCTTAGTAAACCTGCAGATTAATTTTTAGTTCCTTTGCTTTTAGTAGTTTAACTTTGGAGTTTCCCTTTGTCTCCTTCTGCCACAACAGAACCGTGTTTCCCAACCACACGATGCGACGGCAAGAGGAGACCAAGGCCAGTAGTCAGGTTCAGATTCTCCTGGTAGGGCTGAGGCGACGGTCAATCCCCCTGCCCATTCAACTGTACTACCAGCAGCCTCAGCAGCAGCAGCAGCAGCAACAACAACAACAACAACAACAACAGCAACAACAACAGCAGCAGCAGAATCCGGCAGCAGCTCCTCCACCTCCAGCAGCTCGACACGAAGCTCCTGGAGACCCTCAGGCACCGCCTCCAGGTAGAACTAGTAGAATTAATCATGTTTACCTTCTTTCATTCACTTTGTCACAGGGAGGTTCACACCACAAGAGACTGTTTCAGCTAGAAAGTTAAAGATGCAACACAGAAACTTAAAAGTAAAATCACATGTACCAGATTTCGTTCAGCAACCAAGACACTGACTCTTATTTTCCCCTCTGAGTCACTTTTGACATGCTTGATGCAAAAGGCATTTAGTTAAGCGGCCACACAAGGTCCAAATATTAGAGGCTAAAGAGCTCTGGAGGAAAAGAAAAGGCGCCCCAGAAAAGTGGTAATGTGCAGAAGGCCGCTGGCAGTCCTGCTGAGAGAGCAGAGCTGGTACCGCTGAGACCCAGGTGACTGAACTAATTACAGGCAAACATATCGAGAAAATATTTGCAGGAAGGAAGTTACTCGAAGAAGCTTATTAGGGATATTGAAAGGAAGGCTGCTAAGCTTTATGGCTTGTAGGGTTGTAAGAATATACCAATGCACTGTAGGGTTTTGATACTGTATTGATTTTTGCTCACTGGTTTACATGCAAAGACTGATAATGGTCTATTTTTTGTTGTATTTAAACTCTCGACTACTAGATAGTGTTGTAATGTTGTTGCTGTTGTTGAAATTTATCTTGAGCCATTTTACTATTCAATTTATTGTAACATCAACAACTGAGACAGTGAGAAATAAGCACATGTAGCGCTAGTGGAAAAACAAGAAGTGCAAACCTCCCCTTGATTAAAGTACCACGATGTATTGGATCATAGCAAAATTATGCAAGGTAATGCTTAAAATAGAAATTTCTCTATGCTGCATCTTAAATATGTTAAAGGAGTAACAAGGACATCCCAGTTGGCCATGCGTGGCCTGTTCAGGGTTATTTAAGGGGATTATGTGAATTAAACAGAATTTGCCTTCTTGCCATTTATTAAGAATCGCTGGCACAGAAGTGAATCATCAGCCAGTTCTTGCTTTTAAAAATATGTCTGATTCTGAGGTTTTTGGCTCCTGTACCAGTCATGTTGGCAAGTGTTGAACATGGTCTCTCCTGTAAGACTGTCCAGCTTTCAAGATGCGCAACCCACTGAGGTAGTCCTGGTTGTTGGCCCTGTCTGTTGCTGTTAATGCTCCATTGACACATGATGTACATTTCTTCATATTAACAAAATAAATTGCCTGAAACAGGCGGCAGCTCCTGTTGCTCACACAGCCAACACCTTGAATGATGCGTGTGATTATAAATTTATATCTGTTTTTAATCTTTTAATACATAGCCACTATGGGCAGCAGAACACTAATGCAATGATTATAAACTCAGAAAACGCAACTCTTGGACCTAAACAGTTCTGTTTGCGTGTGTGTGTCTGTGTGTGTTTTAATGTGTGACCAGGCTTACCTCCCGGGCATCCCAGTCTTGGACCCCAGTTTGTCCGGGCTCAGGGCCCGAGCATCAGCACAGCTGGTGCCGCCCCACCCATGGCCTTGACTGCACAGGAACCCCCCCATGCAAGCAACCCAACTGTTCCTCGTCACCAGGTGCCCCCACAGGTGCCTCTGCAGTTACCACCAAATCCTCTGGCAGCAGTGCAGCAGCAACAGGTTCGACCTGGTCCAGTGGTCCAGATTCCAACGTCGGCACCAGCCACCCAGAACCACAGTCCCCAGAACCCTGCCGCTCCACCAGCAGCTCAGCAACAACAGCAGCACTCCCCAATGCTCCCCACAGGAACTCCTGTCACGCTATTTCAACAGGTACCACAGGGCCACATCCTCACCGCCAGGGTACAAGGTGTGTGCCCTCCAATCACCCAGCACCCACCCCTGCCTCAAACACCTCCCCTGTGTGGACCTCAGGGTGGAGCTCCCCCAGTAGAGCCTCAGTGTGCTGCTGTGGCATCGACACCCTCTTCTTCCATTCAGGTGGGGGGTGGTCAGGCATTGAGTATCGCAGGTGTGCCCAGTACCCAAGGGTCACGAGTTTCATTTCAGAATATCGCCCCCAAACCAGCGCCAAACCAGTCAGGTGGATCGGCAGCCACGATAGCCACTCCCAACCAGCAGCCTCAGCCTCAACAGCAGGCGCAGAGTGTCGTAATAGTCAGTCCCACCCCTCAGCAGAGCCCAGCCTACACCCCTGCCATACACCAGATTGTTCTTGCCAACCCCTCCACCATTCCTGGTGCCCAGACTGTCCAGATAGCAGGGCAGCCTGGAGCTACTTCCAACCCCTGCCCACCTCCAGCTTCTCACTCCAATGCCCAGGTCCAGTCCAGTCAAACTGTCAGCCACACACTGTCTATGAAACGGCATCAACAGCAGCAACATCAGCAACAGCCACCGCTCCAAATTATCTCCCAAACACCTCCCTCTCAGTCTACCTCCACTGAGTCTAGCTTGATCAAACAGCTACTGCTTCCAAAGCGAGGGCCTTCTACTCCTGGTGGAAAGCTTATCCTACCCGCTCCACAGGTGCCCCTTCCGAACAGCACGATAGCCCCCAGTCCACAGGTTATCTACCAGACAAGCTACAGCCCCCAGAATCCCTCTCCTCAGCCCCAGCAGCTCAATGTCCAACTGGTTCCTGGTCAGCTTCCTGGTGCAGGAGCTCCAGGCCTCCAGACAGTCCAGCTCTTGCCAGGCCAGCTAATTTCCACAGGTAGCCAAGGGGCAGCTACCATCATCCAGGGCCCTGCAGCAGCTGGACAAGTCACTTTCACCGTGGTCCCCAACACTGGTTTCACCACCTCTACTGCTGCTGTTGCCGCTGTTAGTCAGGTTGCTGTGGCTCCAGGAGTTCCCCCTCCTCCATTCTCTACTGGAACATTGCCCCACCACACCCCAGCAGCTCCACCACCACTGCCAGCTCCCCTCAGAGGAGACAAGATCATTTGTCAAAAGGAGGAGGAAGCCAAGGATGCCACGGGGCTTCACATACATGAGAGAAAGATAGAGGTGATGGAGAACTCTTCTTTGGCAGAGGGAGACTCCTCCAACGGCAAAACCAGTAATGGCGATGTTGCGGCAGGTGCCAAGCTGCTAAATGGTCGGAAGTGCATGGAGCCTAATCTACCTCCATACCACTCAGGGAACAGCCAGGGGGCACTCAATGGCCCAGCTACGGAGAGTCACCCTGCTAATGGGAAGCAGGCCCTCTCCCCTAGCCTAAACACCCCACTGGAGGGCAACCCCGACCCCAAAAAGACTCTAGTCAATGGGGTGTGTGACTTTGATCGGGGTGAAAGCGGTGGCAACTTTAACAAAAACATTCCAAATCACATTGCTTCCAAACAGTACTTGGGGAACGGGGAGGTGGACCCCTCTGAGAAGAGTCACGGGCCTGACCCCCCTCTCTCCAGTCCTCCTCCCCCACAGCAGGACACTGCCAAAGCCCAGCAGGCTGAGCGCCTGGCCAATGGACCCCAGGCGGTAGGCAACAGGCCTCCCTCGGAATTAACCAATGGACCTTTGGGGCCGGGCCATGCTGTGCCTGTGCTAAGACAGCAACTGCTCCCCAATTCCACACTCCCATCCACTGTTACTCATACCTCCCAGAGTCTTGCTGCCTCTACTGCAAATGGAGTGGCCTCTGAGGCTCGAGGTCTCAAGAGACCGGCTGACAATGAGGACCGCAGTGCAGCAGCAGCATCCTCTGGGATCCCTAATAAAGTTGGAGTGCGGATCATCACCATCAGCGACCCCAACAACGCCGGCAGCAGTGCCACTATGGTGGCGGTTCCAGCAGGAACAGACCCAAGCACAGTAGCCAAAGTAGCAATAGAGAACGCCACTCAGCAGAGGAACTGCTCACCCACACAGGCAGCTGGCTCAACGGTGAGTCATTGTTGGGTTAGCCTCATAGTTATTTGTTTACAGTGTTTTTAGTTGTGACTTAATGTCAGGTCTATCCAGAAATGTGGCTTTCATGTCTGCCACAACCACAGAAGGTTGTGCATTTGTATTACTAATTTCAAGTTATTACCAAACTAGTCTGACCCCCTCAGCTGTAGACTGTTTGTATAAGCCTGCTATTGGTTGACTGATTCAGTTACCATTCACATCCTCTTCAGCTCATAAACATCTCAGGATAGCTCACTCCTTAACTAGCAACTCACTGTCCTGTCAAGCAAGTGTGCTGATAGATTTAATAGCCCTATTTGTAACTTAACTTGCCCCAGGCATTCATGCAAACTTCATGTTGTTGAGCTTTGTATGTTTTTCATATGGTTTCAGTATTTGATTCTGAAAAATGCAGCTTTGTAAATGAAAAGAAGTAACCCATTATGGGCTAGATGTGTAATATTTGAGATGCAGGTCATAGACTAAAATCTGGGAATAACTTAGTATAGCAAATGTTTTGCAGTGATCGTGATTTTTTTTTAAAATCCAAATGCACCAACAACAACAGTAGGGTGTTTTTAGTGCACATTACTTGTTATGTTGACTGGAAGAGTTTTGATGTGATGAGTAAATGTTTGGAGGTTAAGAAGGTGAGGCCAGTTAAGACCATGTGGTTCTCACTGATACCCGCCTCCTATAGCAAAGCAGCTGAGAGAACAACTTCTGCCAGTAGACAGGCTTAGGTTACATCTCAGCAAACATAACCTTTCTTATGGTAAATTCCTAAGAAATAACTGTCATCCATGTCATTCCTCCAGTTAGCTGTGAGTTAGTAAGTTTTATTTTCTAAGCATTATAATGCAGGTGTAGCTTTGGGTTCGTTTGCTTTGTATAATTTCAGCAAAACATGTTCACTCTGAGTGGTTTCAAGTTTCATGTTGTCTGGTTATTGTATTTATTCCCAAAAATAACACTAATACTTGGTTGTCACCTGTCCAATTTACATTGGATCAGTTTTGTAGTAATGTTTTGCATCTTAAACTCTTTTGATCCAAGGTTTAGCTTTGATTTGTTTTCAGGTGTACATAACTTTAAACTTTAAAGATGATGATTATTAATATGTTTTTTTTTGCAAAATTACAACTATAACTAATAAATATTTAAAGCTGGAATGCAGCACTTTTACATACAAATGAACATCTGCTAAAGTCAAGCCCTTGTCAACTGAGTAGATGCAATGCAGATTAATTCTGTCATTGCCAAGTCAATCTTTTTTATTTTTTTAAGGTATCAGAGTTTTTATATCTAAGAGCTATCGAGATTCCCATGCTGGCACACCAGGTGACACATTTTGTATCAAAATGACTGATTACACAGAATTGAGGGGGGCAGCAGTAGTAGTTACAGGGCGGGCTAAAACATCTTGAAGTATAACAGAACTCATCACGTCATAAGCATGTCAACAGTGTTTGTGATCTTACTCAAAATGCCAGAGGGGGGAGACAGAATTCTGCACTGCAGGTTTAAAATTGCTTGTTGAACTACTTGTGTTTTTAAATGCAAAAGTGTTGACTTCCATATTGATTTGTTAAAAAGTTAATCTGTCAGAAGCATCTTGAAATGGAATAAGAGTTACAACTTGATGGAGTCTCCATTTATTCAATTTTGATATTAGTATAAATTTTTATTTGACTTCTCTAACTCTTCCACAGCCCACCGTCACCCCGTCCCCGCCTCCTGTTTTCCAGCCTGCAACAGCAGGTAACCACAGCCCTCACCTCCCAGCACAGCAAACCCCCGCAGCACCACCTGAGCAGAGCAGGAAAGCAGGGCAGAACTTCAAGTGTCTGTGGCAGTCCTGTAAACGGTACGTGTCAGAGACAGACAGACTGTTGTTGCTGGCCGATAATTATCTTTAGCTGAGCCACTGTTGCGCTCCTGTTGATTTGTTCTCGTTTATGACTCTAGGTGGTTCGAAACGCCATCTCAGGTGTTTTACCACGCGGCAACACAACATGGTGGGAAAGGTGTGTATGGAGGCCAATGTCAATGGGAGGGATGTGAACCTTTTCCCCGACAGAGACTGTCCTTCATCACACATCTACAGGTCAGCCTCCCTCTTTTCTTTTAATTTTTTGGTACCTGTATGTACAGTATCAAATTAACAATAAAAACCATTGAGATTATCTAAATTGTTTCCATTGTTGTTGTTTTTTTCCCCACAGGATAAGCACTGTTCTCGAGAAGCTTTGCTGGCTGGACTCAAACTAGAGGAGCAGCAGGCGCAGAGTCCTAATCAGACTTCTTCCCAGTACATACATCTTTCTTTATTAATCTTGATGGATTATTTATGCTTGAAGCCACTCTATAAATCTGCTTGTGCTTAAATTCATTTTGTTTAGCATTGACTAGTTGATTTCTTTTGGGACCAGTGTTTCAAGATTGAAGCAATAACAAAATGTAGTTTGAACGGCAGATAAAAGAATGCCCCCTCTAACAGTTTGATCATGTTTCTATTTTACTGATGGCATTGACATATTGTGTGTGTGCTTGTTCTCTTGTAAAGGACTCCTCCTGTGGCAGGCAGTACTCCTGCACCGCGAGCACCAAAAGCAATCGTGAATCATCCGAGCGCAGCGCTCATGGCCCTACGCAGAGGCTCTCGGAACCTGGTCTTCAGGGACTTCACTGTGAGTAGCACAAGGCTGACCTAACCACATTTCTCCCTGATTTTCCCTTTAAACTCACACACATACTTTTGTGTGACTCGTAAAGCTTTTGGTTGGCCCAAGTGGATGTAAGCTGCTTTGAAGCTTATAAATCCTGTTGTTTCCTCATTTATGGTTCAAACACAGGTCAGTCAGGATTGACTGGAAATATAGAGGCAAAAGAATTTCTTCTTTCCTTATGCTGGAATCTGCACAAAATTACACAAAAAAACTCACTAGACATTATTTTGCATACAACTGCATTTACTAGTGGAAAGAATACTTGTGTTAGTGATCCACTATTTATATCTCTGTATGTGTCCAATTAAGTACCAATGCTACCAAACCGTCTTCTTCTGTAGAAGTTGAATCCATCAATACATTTGTTTATTTCCTCTCCTAGGATGAGAAAGAGGGACCAGTGACCAAACACATACGACTAACTGCTGCCTTAACGTTAAAGAACATCGCCAAGCACTCAGACTGTGGTCGCATGTAAGTATCCTACATGCTTTGAGAATTGTTGAGTGCACTTGCACCTGTTGCTGCTATTACTTCCTTGGTCTTACGAATGTTACACTGTTTTCGGCAAAATAAAGAGAAAAATATGACAATATAATGCTATACAATGCAGCAGGCATGTAGTATATAATCCATGTTTTGTGGAGCCTAAATGTTTCAGAATCTCTCAGAGGTATTTCATCAGTAGCGGTAATGGATTTTATTGTATTTGCTGTGTTGCTAATATTGATCATCCTTTGATGTATGGATCAAGATCTCATTAGTTTGTGGAATGTAGAAGAGCACACTTTAATTTTGTGTTTGTCTTTCTTGCCTTGTTTCTCAGGTTGGTAAAGAGGCATGAGACGCACCTCTCTGTGCTCGCACTAAGTAACATGGAGGTTTCCACCACGCTCGCCAAATGCCTTTATGAACTGACTCGCTCGCTCCAGGCTTAACGCCAAAAGGACAACCTCTAAAACCCTCTCACCCCACCACCCCCATCCCTCTCCTGAGAAGAGAGGAGGAGGCCACCAGTGAGCCGTAGCGGGTCTGCAGGGGATCAGAGGGCGGGAACCAGAACAGAGGCCCTCCCTCTGCCGCGCCTCAACCCCCTCTCATCCCTCACCTCCTTCCTCGCCTACCTGTGTTCAAAACCCACCCTCCCCCAACCCACACACACACAAAAAAAAAAAACCTGCCACGGGGTCTTCCACCAGCTGCCCACGAGGGGGAGCTCTTTAAGACTGCTTCCCCGAGGGACTCAACCGACGAAACCCCAAACACGAGCACATTTTGTTCAAGTTCTTTTGTTATTTTTATTCTTCTCTTCGTCCCGTGAACGGATGTGTGCGTTGGAGCGAGTGGCGGTCGACTGAAGAGTACGGGTGGGCGTGGAAGGGGCAGGTTGATTTCAAGGTATCCCACAGGGTTGGGTAGAGGAGGACTCAGCTGGCAACTGGCGCAGAGAAATTTTTTTTTTCTTTAGAAACTTGGTAGCTTGGTTTTCTTACTTGAGTCAATATATTTTCACTTATTTATTATTGAAATGAATACCATTACAATTAATGAAAAAGAATCTTGTAAATATGTTGTGAATATATATAAAGAAGATCCTCTTTCATGCCGATGCAGCCACTGGAGAACTTGCTCTGTGGAGTAATAAAAGCATTACTTTGGTAGGATTGAATAAATTAGTATGTTTTTTTGTTTTGTTTTGTTTTGTTTTTTTTTGCTTTTTTATGATCCCTGGTCACTTGTATCTAATGTGATTCTATACTCAGCAGTGGATGAATGTACTTAAAAACCTGTAAATAATTCTGCAAAGGTACTGATGCTGTAAAGCTTAGGGAGGGGGAAAACAGTTTTTTGTGGAACTGTGACATTTTTTGTATTATAATACCTTGTAGAACTCATTTTGCTGGCTGAAAGAGTATGGAATAATATATCTCATGTCATTTTGTAGAAGTAAAAAAAAAATATTGAAGGTATTCTCTCCCCTTCCTCTTCCCTCACACACCCTTCCCTCAACACACACACACACACAAGTAACATTTATCCACTGTAAGCGTTTTGTCATTGTACGGGCACAGTGCGCGTACCAAAATTTTTTTGTATTTGTAAATTGGTTTAAATACATGGAGTTTTTATACAGGTTTTCTCCTGTGTTCTTTGCTTTACGTGCAGGTATGATATTTTCTTCACTACTTTTTTCTATCTTAATATAGTGTGGAGTTTTATTGTACTATTTTTTTCATTCTTAATACCATGCCACATTCCGGCTCACGTCCTCAGACTGTCCTCTCTACCGTGTGTTGTGTAACATTTATGACTGCCTGTCGTATTAGCATCTGACCGGGGCAACCCAACCATCCTCATTTCTGCGGTGTCAGTAGGATGTGTGACTATACATAGACCTAACAGTCTGTTAGAGATTGGCTTTATTTACTTTGGTGACTGTTTATAGTTTTTAAATAAAACACTGAACATTTTGCTTTGGTTTTACGCTTATTTTTCTTTTCTTCTCCCACCAGTATCTTCCACTTTTCTGTCTATTAAAGTGCATTCAGCAGTGGATAAAGAGCACTGATTCCTAACCAGTGGTAGGCTTACTTGTATTCCAGGAGAAATCTAATGCAGTTGCTGGGATTCATGGAAAAATTGCAAAATAGTTACTAATATAGCAAGAAAATCCATATTGAATCAGCTGTTACATCTGAACACTGTGTTTGACAGAGTGTGAAATATAAGTACTGAAAAGTTACACTACATGAGAAGCTGTGGTAGTCTGCTAAAAGAACTGAAACTGTTGAAGTTGTCCACTAAAAGTAATGGACAAGTACTTGTAATAGTCCTCTTAAACTAAAAGAAAAATAGATAAAGTGGGTAAAAGTAGTTGAAAAATTGTTGTAATGGAAAAAAAAGTTGAAATAGTCTGCTAAAAAGTAATGGATATTCTGTTAATACATCAAGCTTCTGGATATTGCAGCTTTATCAATGCAGACTTGACTTCACTGCTGTAAGTACTGGAATAATGACATTTATACAATTCACAATGACAAAACCTTTTTTAAAATAAATTCAAATAAAAATGTTTTTAAAATGATGATGGAACAGATTGCTTCAGTTCATCTGCAGATCTTTCTGACAAAAGCTGGTGTAAATAACACCAGCTGAGTCGTCCTGGAGTCATCACTTTTCCCTAGGTTGTGTGGGTAACTGAATAGATGCCAGTGTTTTTATTATTAAACTTTGAGCTTTCATGATTGGTTGCTGGGACTACAAATAGGTTTTATTAGACAAGAGGGCTAATGAACTCATCCTTTTTATCTGTTTAGGTTCTGGACATTTTCCTTCTGCTTGCTTCTTTCAACATTATTGAATCATTAATGATACTGCTAAACGATTCACTTTCCAAAACTCTAAATATATTTGTGTTTAATCTAACATCACAGTGTCAGTGTCACAGTCAGTTATTATTTTACTCTATTTGCCCTAAATTTATGTAGCGTAGTGTTGCAGTTCTTCTTGTGACCACTGGATGGTAGTAAACACTAATGCATGTGGCAAGAGTAACTTTTTTTGAATGATTGTTATGATTTTACCAGTCACTCAGTTGATTACCTTTTTTTTATCGTCAGTACTAAAACCACATGTATGAGCCACTTGCGTATTTTACCAGTATTTGTCTGGTAGACTTAATTCTTGTAAACATTTTAAACTGGTTTTACTTTATATTTTGTTTTCTTTGACCAGCACTGCTGACACCGTTCTTCACTTTTTTTGAGGACTAAAATGAAAGAAGTAAATTCACATTATTGTGATGTGCTGTGTAGGTTATTCAATTGTTGGCCAAAAACAGTACAGAAAGTCTGCCTTGCCCTAATTTTGGTTGCCAATATTTTATTGTTATCATTTGACTGGTCAGACAAAGATATAAATCTCTTACAACTGATATTGAATGTGTCTCCGACTTTGGACCATCCCCATTGTAACAGTAGCCTATCCTGTTTACGCAAACGCTTAAATATAATGAATCTGTAAGACTGAAGTAAAGCTGAACAGCTGTTTGACTGTTCTACCACCTGTTGCCGTTGCGCTCGTAACTCTTTATAATGTAAATGCCACGAGAGGGATAAATCCACTCTACTCTGTAGTGCTTGGCGGTTCCGGTGTGGGGCGCCAGCTACAACAACTCTCAGCCCGACTGCGAGACATGTGGCTGAGACTTTCTGAGAGCTACGCTCCGTTTTTAGCCCCAAACAATTCCCGGATAGTGCGATTTGTCAGCATTTCGTAGCTGGAGTTTGGACGCTAAAAGCTGTGTATTAGGTGCAAACCAGCCGCAGCAGCACTCAAAGGTGAGTAACGACACTTACCGCTAGCTAACTAAAGCTAACCGCTAACGAGCTCCAAACGACGTAAGCAGGTGCTGTTGTTCAAAGCAGCTAGTTAGCTTTAAGCTAAATCCACTTGCAGCTAACTAGCTAACTTATGACCTTCAGTGCATTCATCATGGCTTATATTAGACACTATTTAGCCTTGTTTGCTGCTGTGCTAACAGCAGCCAGCTAGCTCTCGGGGAGCTGTGTTTTTAGCTAGCACTAGCTTTCTGGCTAACGAACAACAACCATGTTGTGACCGTCGTGTTGGCACTGGTTGATCAAGTTGGTGCTAATTTTGTATCTTCAGGAGCCAGGCCGTGCTTGTTCTAAACAACAACAAGCTTTCCAAAGTATCTGCCCGTGAAGTCAACTGTAACTTGGTAAACCATTTCAATCGGACATTAGGCAAATGCTTACTTATCAATTTAACTGATATTGTTAAAATTGTAAATTGTGATGACAGAGTACAAGACGGGCTAGTAGTCGTCTTTGTTGACTTGTGTATTTGAAATGTTTGGAAATAAAACCTGAGTGTGAGCCTGTTAAACATTTTTTTTTATTTGATCGGCACAATAAAGACAGTAACGCCAAGACTAATTCTAGATGACCTATCGGAGGCTTTAAATCCCAATCACAAGCTTACTGTCAATCAGCTAGAAAGATCTAATGGCCCCCAGTAGGTTCGTTCAAGATAACTCTGAATACGAAGTACTCTGTCTGGAGTTTTTTTTTTTTTTTACTGTAAATCCGAAAAACACGACTGAAACGACTATTCAGACTACACCTAGTCACAAATCCTATCAGGAAATGGTTTTATTAATGTAAGACAACTATTATTTGACCGTCACTGTTACCAAACAAAGTGAGTCAGAATATCAAAGGTAGGCAAATTTTCTTCCTCTATCAGAGTGAATTTCATCACGAGTAAGGCAAAACTTAAAATCAGTGTTGTGACAAAAAATATTTATCTTTTGATTCATATTTAATATTTTTTGCGTAATCAGTTAGTGATTGAATTTATGAAAATCCCAAGCAATGAGAAAATTAATCTTCAAAACAAATCAACAGATAAATAGATCAGACTTATTTTATTGGCCGAAATTAATCCTCAGTAAAGATATTTGGTATTAGCATTATGGGTGGGGCAAAATATTGATACAGAATTATATTGTATTGCTTCCTGCTGGGATTCCTGTTAGATATTCTGGTTAGAAATGAGTGATGATTGTCTAATTTTAGAATAGTCTGTACAGTGCATAGTCTGCCATTTAAAGCTTAAATATCATCAGTCAACAACAGCTTTGCACAGTCATTTGATAGCAAAGGACCCAGCAGGAGGTGATCTGTTCACTGATCAACAGTTTTTAGCTTTGTCACGAGATAATTGAAGTTTGATGATAGACTTGTTGGGCAAAAAATGACAGCAAAAGACACACTTCTCTGCACAGCACTGAGATGGCTCTGGTCAAAGTCACCAATGACTTACTGCATACAGTGGACACGGGCTTGTACTTTATTTTAATTCTCCGGGACAGGCTCACTTCATATCAGTCTGTCAAGTCCCTCTCTGTGTTTCTTCGAGCTGCCTCCTCATCTTGTGCTCCTCTCATTTGTGATCTGTTCCAGGCTTTTGTTCTTGGTTCTCTCTTATTTATTATGGACATGTTTCAAAGTTTGATGGCATTTGTTGAGCCAGACTTTTCAGTCCCTTCAAGAAAGACCATTACCACAAAAATGAAGAAACTGTATGAACCCAGTGCACATGAGCTGTGCACTGGGTTGACTAGTGTTGAAAATGGTCCTTGTCCACAGATTCATAGAAAGCACTAAGAACTTAATTGTATATAACCAGCACTTGTAATTGCATACATGTAAATGCTGTTCTGCAGACTAAAGCAAGCATTCAGCTGAATAACCTTTCAAATGCATTCCTCACTGCTCTCCCCTTCTTTTCTTTCTTTGTGTAATGTATTTGTTTGCGTTTCTGTGGTGATAGATAGGATGATCTCCTATGAATGGTCAAATAGTTTTCAGTGAATATTCAAAATTATTTTTGCTCTGAGTGTCCATTGCTTACTCTGGTACCAATTACCAACCCCCTACACTCACACACACACTTTTACTTAGCTGAGTGAACTACTTCATGATGTGTATCCTAATTTTCTGATTTCTCTTTTCTGTGTATTGCAGAATTGTGAACTGTGATACCATTGTTATTATGGGTGCTGTATGTTAAATTTGTAATTCTTACCCCCAGTCATCATAGAATGTAGATATGTTTCATTTTTTAAAAACTACTTAGCAATACATAGTTTGTCCTCAGTATAGCATTAAGAAGTGTATTTCTCAACTGTAATTTGTAAATTGTTGTCTCACTACATATCCCAGTCACAACTCTCTAAAAAGGAATAAAAAATTATTTTGATTTTTTTGTTGACCAGGTGCTGTCCCCATTGTTTTGACTTGTATTTACACCTTTAGGTAGGTGTTTATTAGCAGCATGGGCACACTATGCTCTTAGCATAGTAACATGTCATGCCCTCCACATTATGTCAAAACCATCTAGATTTATTTGTGAATAAAAACACTGGCCTTGTTTCAAGGAGAAAAATCTGGGAACATGAATGAACAAAAATTGATCTTAGGAACACATAAACACTGGCTTTACATTCATACACTTAAAGGTTACTAACTACTTGGTAACTAAATAACCAAGGCCATAACTCCTTGTCCTATCCTGAACTTTGACTCTGTTCCTCTCCATCACTGTTAAATAGACTGCAAATGGACTGCATAAATATAATGCTTCTCCAGTTTTACAATACAAGTCATCGTACGTCCATTCATACACTAATGACAGGGGGTTCCATACTAAGAGCCTAGTTGCTCAACAGGAACACATATGCACACACTCAAACACCAACAGGAGAGCAATTGGGAGCTGTCTGGGATTTAGTATCAGACCCTCTGGTAGGTGTACAATCGAACCTTCTTCATGAGCCACAGCCACCACATGTCCCTTCCATTTTTGCAGTTGTGCAATACATATACATCAGAGGTCGCGTTAACCGATTATTCTCCGTCTTTGACGGATTTTTTTGAGCAATGACGGAAAAATCCTGATGCCGTC
>JAPZDY010000015.1:3470589-3495423 GCA_029783645.1 Ctenochaetus hawaiiensis | reverse complement strand
TTCTGTAGCTATTGATAAGCCCACAATGTGTTTTATTTTTAATTTCTTTCTATATTTGTTTATCTATTAACTTTGATAACAGTATTTGATTGGATGGTTTGTTATTCTAGAGCCTTAATATTCGGTGTCTATTACAGGCAAAATTTCCAACCCACTGGTTGGAACTGTAGCCCATTTCCATCTGGACTCTACTCATCTCCCTCTACCTCCACTTCACTGTTTAGTCCTGGTCATTTCGGTGAGTGTTGTCTGAGAAGTTTTTAGTTGCATTTTTTTTTTTAAATTATTATTTGAGATGAATTTTTAAATGTATAAACAAAGGGGTGTAGACAAATGGAGATTGTTATTTAGACTCAGTTTAAACTTAACTTTCTCTTTTATGAAGGTGGGAGTAAAAAAAAAAAAACAGATTATGTTTATTATAAACTGAAATGTAGGTGCTTACTTGATTTATTACTGTGTGCTATCTGTTATGCATACCTGCAAACATATTAAGAATAAATGGCAGTAGCAAGATTGTGTAGCAATTTAGATGACTTTATTAAATATTTAAATTAAGTATAGTTATTAAAGTTCAGTAGCTGTTGGAGTTGCAGTTGGGCCTTGCTCATATCCCCTCTCACCGCCAGTGTTTCAAGGGGTTGTCTGCGCCATCACGTGTCCCAAAGGAGGAGAGAAGAGAGGCGGTCGAGCTTCAACCTCCAAAGCTCCCACCAAAGAAGCTCTACCAGCCAGGCGATCTGGACGCCACAGTAAAACCCAGGAAGAAACTCCTGCATCTGACCCATCACCGCCACAATCCAGTTCGTCAGACTCTGACTCATCTACAGGTCAGTCTGCCAAGCCAGGCAGGGCCTCTCAGGCACCAGCCAAGAGGAAGGGCAAACAGGTAACAAACCGAAAGGCAAGTGGAAAACGGAAAGCCACAACAAGAAAAAAAAGGTCCCCTGAAGTTGTTAGCAGCCCAGCAGCAAGTGAGGAGGATGAAGAGGGTGATGGGGATGACGATATGGAGAAGGAGGAAGTGGAGAAGGAAGGAAAAACTGATTTGGAGCAGGATTTGAATATTTTGAAGCAGCCACAATCTGATGCTGAAGGGAGCCTAAATGAAGACCAGGATAGTTTAGACTCTGCTGAAGAGCAAGAAGGTGCTGAATCTTTCAGTAACGATATTGGACAGGACAGTGAGACTCAGGAACAATCTAATGAACATGAACAGAAACCAGATGAGGGAGACCAAGACCTGTCTTGTCCCTCAGAGCATGAAACAGGGCTCTTAGGAGAAGAGTCTGACAGTGACCAGAGGAGAGAAGACGAAGAGCTAGAAAGTTTGGTTTCCACTGGAGAAAAGGGCTTTGATAAAAGAACTCCACCCTCTGACTCTCAGAGCACTTTGCTTGAGAACATGATGTCTCCACAGTGTGATGATCAGGACGATAACATGGAACTTTGTGGTGAGACAGAAGAATTCATTAATGATGAATCTTCAAAGGAAGTAAAGGCTGAATCAAGTGTAAATTCTCCACAAGCGACGTCCCCCTCTGCTGGAGAGTCAGAGGATGCTGTAGCGGTCCAACAATCAAAACTTTCTGAGGTCAGTGATACAGAAAAGGTTGGATCGCACGAGTCTTCAGAAGTTTGTGGGGAAGGAACCAAGGATGGCAGTCCATCCAAGGATGACACTGAAGTTGTCGCCATGGACTGCAGTTCACCCAACAGTGAGCATGATAATAATCTTATTTTTGAACAACCGAAAGAAAGCATCGCCTCAGCTGCTGCAGAGCCTTCTGCTTCTGCAAGCCAAGTCTCCAAGGATGAGACGCGCAAGGACCAACGGGAGAGAGAGAGAAGCCAGGAGAGGAAGAATGGCAGACAGCGGCACTCCCGCTTCCACTCCCCAACTTCCACCTGGTCACCGAAGAGAGACTGCAAGAGAGAACCAGCCAGGCGTTCACGCTCACGATCTAAAGAACGTGACAGCGGCCCGCCCTCCAGCCGCTCATCCCGAGCTCGCAGCAGAGAAAGAGAAAGGGACAGGGACCAGGACAGTGAGAGAGACTATTCAAGGAGGGAGCGCAGTCGTGACAGGAGGCGGCGCAGATCCAGGAGTCGCTCCAGGTCCAGGTCTCGGTCTAGGTCACGATCCAGAACAAGGTCCTACAGACGAGGGCCCAGCCCCGAACGGCCACCTTCCAGAGAGCAGTCTCCCCAGAGGAAGGAGCGTAGGGGTGGCTGGAGGTCTGGGCAGAGCAGTAGATCTGGTGGTGAGGGACGGAGGTATCATGGAGGCGCTGGGCGCTTTGAGAATGGCGTGCCTACGGAAAGTTCCCCTGACCGCCAGGGCTGGTCTGATAATCCTGACTGGGTTACAGAGAAGAACCACAGTGAGGCCGACAGAAACCAAGACTCCAGTGGCAGCTCACGCTGGGAGGACCACCGCAACAGTGGAGGGTACAGAGGAGAGTCACGGAGCAGAGGGGGGCGTGGTGGTTTTGAACGTGGACGGGGCGGAGGGCGAGGTGGCGGCAACCGTAGCTTCTACAACCAGCAAGAGGAAACCACTGACAACCGCTGGCAGCCCAGGAACAACTTCTCAGGTACAGGCAACAGTTCAGGGAATGACGCCTACAGCCGCTTCAATGAAAACCGAGGCGGTGGCCGGAGACAAGAGTCTGAGCCAGCAGACTCTATGGTTGACCGGTCAGGCTGGTCTTCAGCATCGAGCTGGGCTGTTCGGAGGACACTACCCGCAGATGTTCAGGATTATTACTCCAAGAGGGAGAGAGGAGGATCTGGAGCCTGGAACCGACAGGAGGAGGAACAGCCGGCATCGACAACGGCAACAGGTCAAAACCCTTCTCAGTTTCTGCTCTGCTTGACAAAATGCAAATGATTAAAAAGCTAAATTGGGCCAGTAGTCAGTTTAAGATTTAATGTTTTCTTTGAGGCTGGCAGAGGAAAAATGATCTTACTGCCGTAGCTGGGCCCCCCATACCTCAACTGTTACAGGCACAAAACAGAACAATAAATACTTCCAGGCAGGTGCACTTTACAACACTTGAGAGGAAAGAGCATTTTCCTTAGCATAGTTATTTATTTCTTTGAAAATCATACAATTGTCTTACTTGCACAGTGTCTGTTTTTGAGTAAAGGCTACTTTTTGTGAACTGTCTTCCCCATTGATAAGTTCATTTAATATAACTTTGTGTAAATAAATATACAGTATTTTGAAAAGACCTCAATATGTGACTGTAAAGCTTTTATCCGGGATGAAAAATTGCCCCTGACATGTTTTTAATGCATTTTTTACTCGTTCTACAGATCCCCCTAAAAGCGAGCCTCCTCTCCAGGCGGTCCCGGGTAACGCTCCAGTTCCTGTGATGAACGTTATTCCTCCTCAGCTGAATGTTCTTCATCATCACTACCCCATGCAGGGTCCACGAGGAACCCTGCCGGTCAGCCTGCAGCCTGCAGCACCATATGCCTTGCCTCCTCAGGTCCCCGTGCATCTCCACCCTGCTGTACCACTGCTTCAGGTCCCAGCTGTCGGGGCTCAGGGCCTACCACCGCCTCCCCCACCGCCTCCACCCATGCAGCAAGGCAGCCAGACAGCAGTAGCCCAGCCTGATGGCTACACAACACAAGTATGGTATATTATTGATGTAGATAGAACTAGTGCTGATATGGGAATAAGATCCAGACTCTGTACATCAATTAGCATTAAAATTTAAGTTTAAAGTTTAAAGCTTAAAATAAGAAAATGAAAAGTATGTTCTTGTACGGACTTTCCACTTTACTTATTCTCAATCTTTGGTTTGCACTAGATGGCAAGTACAGTGGTGGGCTATGGGAAACCTGCTCTTCTCCCCACCCCAACCAAAGCTGGTATTGCTGCTGTGACCCAAGGCCAGCTGGCACCCAGTCAGGTCCTACCATCCTCTACAACTCAGCCCAGCCATCACAACAGGGCTCAGGCTGATAGCTCCAAAAAAGAAAAGGTAACCTGCTGCCAAAAAGCTGTTGCTCCATCTTTTAGAAAGTGATTTGTTTCTTTGCATAATTCTGTCAATTTCTTTCATTAAGCACTTTTCCTCTTTCTGCTATAGAAGCAACAAATCCAAGAGAAAGCTATTACTGAAGTGAAGACAGCCATCAAACCCTTTTACCAAAGGAAGGAAATCACAAAGGAGGAGTACAAGGAGATTGTCCGCAAAGCGGTAGAAAAGGTAAACACATCTCACTTTAAGAATTTCTAATTGATCGTTTGCTGAACCCAAACCCCCTTCATTACTGTTTCTGGTCCTATCGGTCTTTCCGCTGTCACATAGCAGATTTGGGGTCTACAGTGACAAGGGGGAAAAATAGTTAACAGCAATATGAGAAGTTTGCTGTACGATAACTGTCCCAAAAAAGTAACTTTCACAAGATCAGTAGGTTTACTGTATTATTGTTTTCATTTGCAGTGAGTTTTAAGGGATGACAGCAAAGTTATTCTTGGTTTAACACTGCTGTATTTTTTTTAGATATTGGAAAGAAAGATGTCTTTGTGTGACTGTTTTGCCCCAGTGTTTAATCCTTTTTTTTTTTCGTCTCAAAACAGTGAGTCATCACAGAGCCTCCACTGAATTTTCTGTCTACTTCATCTGCTCTTAAAGTCATTGAGGGCTTGATTTTGAGTGTTGTCTCCTAAAAATTGTTACTTTAAAGAGAGTTAAAGTTTTGCTCCTCTTTTGGGCCAGAGTGGACTGTTATTTCTCACAGGGTGTCTTTGTTGTCTTTGTTGGCATTGTCTATTGGTTGGGCTGTGGAAAAGTTCAGGTCTTCTCTTTGAACATCTTTTGTGAGAAGACTATATTCATACATCCTTCATCATGTGACAAAGAGTCAGATAGCTGTAGTAGACCTTCTGGCTTTGTTGTAGTCCTGGTTATTGGAGGCCACCATTTGCTCCAAGACATCTTCAATGATCTATACCCCACTGACACAGTAGTGTGAACTGACAACAACCTTATTGTTTGTGGCTGGGTAAACCTCACTTGGGGCTCATTAAGCTCTGCTGTCAGACATAACAAGCTGAATTAACGACAGAAAAAGTTACTGAAAAATACAAAGAGGATGTCAAATCTTGCCAAAATTTTTCACTTCTTTAACAGGTTTGGCTGCATCACTGACAGCTAGAACAAGATGATGAGCTGTGCAATGCAACTCCACTAGCTCTGACTTGAATTTTTCTCTTTCTTTATTCTAAAACTCTGTTGTGGCAACCTGTCATAACAGCAGCACCATCAGTCTAAACTGTCACATTTTTTTTCTACTTCTTTCTTTTGTCTGCATTTGCTTCACTTTTTTTAAAAAAATGCTGCTTGTTTATCTAAATTGTCTTGATTTTGTGGTCCTCTGTTTACCTTTTGAGTTTCATGAGCTGCTTGCTGTTACTTACTGCTAATCCCTGTGGACTTAAGTACTAAGAAAAAAACAGGACTGTTTGGAACAACCCTGTCAACATCCTCAAAATGTGTTGCTGAAATAGTTTGGCACAATTTTGAGAGACCTTGCTCACTGCAGTAACATAATTAGATATGCACATATTTTAATGTGTGTTCAGCCTTTTGGATGGAAGACCTTCCATGGCTTTTTAAGAACAACCAGAAAGAAAAAATTTAGAACAAGCTTTTTCTTTTTATATTTTTAAATTAGATAGGTTTTGAGCAACCCATCTGTGTCCCCCTCAAACTGTACATTTGCAGCTTCAGTTGCATTAGCCATCAAAGTCATCTGAATCTGCCTTTGGTTTTCTATTTAAGTCACAGTGTTGACTTAAGGTTGAAATGTTGTAACACGAAAACTGAATGCTATTCCATATGCAGTGTCTCATTAAAAAGGAAAATTAAATAGTGGACAATAATGGGCAGAATTTCATGACCTTGTCTTTGAAAAAAAAAAGCAAGAAAGTCAAGCACACCTTATGGATGGATGGGTCTTAAAGAATTCACTTGAAGCAAAACTCAGGTACTGCTGTAGGTACATTAAGCTAATTCACCAGACATGCTAGTATTTCTGGGTTATAAGAGCGGATGAACAGTGTATGTAATTTTGTTTCTACACTTACTACAACCCCATGTACACTGCTCCTGTGGGAAACAAAGGTTGAAAGATGAAAGGGTGTGTGCTTGGTTTAGATTAAAAAGCTATATTTGGACAGATGTAAATAGTGATACTCTTTTTGCAATAAGCATTTCCCCCAGTTATCAGCTAATATTTGCCATCAACACATCTGTTTCTGACCTTTTGTTGTGTTTTTTTGTTTTTTTTTTCCTTTTAGGTGTGTCATAGCAAGAGTGGTGAGGTGAACTCCAGTAAGGTGGCCAACCTGGTGAAGGCCTATGTGGACAAATACAAGCACGCCCGCAAGAAATGAAGTTCCACGTTGCTGGTGGCATGGTTATACCCTCACAGACCCATTCAGCTGCTCAAGTGCAATTTCCTCTAGCTGGAATTTGGCCTCCAACTGAAAGACAATGGAGAGCCGACTTTTTTTATATATATAAATATATATATATATATATCTCTACCTTTTATTGAATGATGAAGATTTTTTTTCTATAGATTTTCATATTTTGTTAGAAAAGGAATTACACAATCAGAAATTGTAATGCAAGAGCCCTTTATTTTGCATAGGTCACGTGTCTTGGGAACTGCTGTAAGAAGCGCAGAGTAGCGTTGGGGGTGGGAAAGTAAATACTAAAGATGCAACGCTCAGTAAACCACAACAGCTAGTGCAGTGGAGAGCCCTTCCCAGCGTGCCGGCTGGTACGATGTATTTCTCTTACATGGCATCCTTATTGCATAGCTTATTAACTAAATATTATTAATGTTCTTTTTTTAAAAAAATATGATATAATTATTCAGATGAAAGCCTAGTTTAAATAAAACAGTGCTTTGCCTTTATTAATTGAGCTGTAATCTGATGAGTGTGATTGTAATTAGGGCCCTGATTGGTTGAGGACAAGCTAAGTGGAATGACCAATCAGCAGTGAGTATGTAATGTAAGACACAGGCATCAGGGGGTCAGGTAAAGTGAAATTACCCACCCCCTCTGTCTGAATATGTAATAAAAGCCGATGGATGACCATGACCGTTGCAAAGTTACTCCAGAGAGTAGTAAAATAAATTAGCTGCTTCCTGACCTGCTCTGTGTGTTTTTCAGAGGCTTCACATCAAGGAAGGAAATACCTTCATTTATACAGAAGTATTTCATGGTTGTCTTCATTTTTGTTTCGGTCTCATTCTTGCATTCTCGGTATTGTAATGTTGTCTTTCTTCGCTTTAAAGACCCCAGCTCTCTTCTTCTTTTTCCAAGGAAAGAATTACCAGACATCATGTAAAGAGTGTCCTTTAATTGTACAGGATGGTGGTAGACTGTTCTAGTACAAATAATACTCTTAAACACAGACAAATAATTCAATACTCAAACCTGCAATAACTGATTTTTTGCCACTTGTAGGAATCAACAAAAGTTGTGAGCACAGCTGTGATATATAAGTTAATTTAATAAACCTCTTAGCAAGCAGCTCTTTATTTGTACACCTAGCTGTTACAGAACATCATTATCATTCATTTGGAGTCGTGTTTCTGGGAAATGTTTGGCTGTTAAGCTTCTACAATGTTCATCAATAATAATTGCTAACTGTGTTTGTTGTTTGGTGCTGAGCAGGTGGTGCAAAGTGGGTTTTTAGATTGTTTTTTTTTCTCTGAAAACTCCTACATTATGCGACCTAGGGCCTAGAGCTGTGGAAGTGAAGCAAAACAGTTAATTTGTGGCTAAAGAGCCGGTTATTAGTAACTAATGCATTCATCTCTCTGAGTCACAGACCTGGCTGTCACAGTGATGATGAAATGTGTTTTTAGTTAATCTGGTTTATCAGACCTCAGGGTTTAGGGTCAAGCTCTGCTTGGAATTATATCACTTCATGAACTAATAATTATAGGCGTTTTCACTGAAGACATCTAACATAATAAAATGAATGCTTCCATGTAGCTGCCTCAGTTGGAGGTCTTGTATTGTGCACATTGGCTAACTGCAACTCTGTCAACAGGAACACTGTGATAGAGTGTAGTCATTAATGTTATTAATCACACCTGTGCTTTTTCTACTGAAACAACTCCAAATGTGAAAGAGGCCACAATAAAACTATTGGCTCTGCCAAAAGAAGCTTGACAAAAGAGTTAGTGAGTTATCAATCAAACATTTTCCATACGTCTATGAAAACAAGTCCTGAAAGGAGATCTAGTAAAACAGGTTTACTAGATCCTAGAGCCTTTGAAATGCTCAAGAAAAAACATAGTGGAGATATTTACTGAAAAAAGCAGTATTTACAGCCTATAATGAAATAGCCGAGTGAAATATTGTATCAAAATGAGGCCAAAACAAAGACGCTCTTTGTAACATTTTAGCATCCATTACACTACAGTTCTTATAAAGAAATCAATTTAGGGTTGATGTCTTGTTTAAACTGTGCTGTGGAACAAAATGAATGTTCATTCAAAGACATGGAACTGTTCCCAAACCACAAGTTGAACCTGACCACTTGGTTTAAATCAGGAATACTTAACACGAGACCATAGAGGATGTGTACATTATAAACACTTTATTTTACACTGGATCTATCAATGAGGATTAGGTAAAATGATGCATATCAGATTTGATGACATTTTTAGCAACACTCAAAAAAGCTTAGAGTTTTGAGGGATTGTTGTTTGAGTGAAATCGAAATGTTACATACAGGACCTTCAACATTAATTATATGCTTGTTTAAAAAAAAAAAAAAAAATTATATTTTAGCGCTTCAAAACAGCTACTAAATGGACCTTGTAGTAGGGTAACTCGATTTTTTTTTAAGGTCAGCTAAATATTTTAGGCTTAACCTCTTGAGTTGGCATTGACAGGAAGTGCTAAAAGACAAAAAATTAGAACTTAAACATTAAGTTCTATGACAATAAGGAAAAGTCACAATGCTGATGAAGATCACAGAACGTTATCCACACATCAAAACACTGCAACTTAGTTAACCCTGTGTTGACAAACTTTTGTCAAACGGCATCAAGGTCATAACGCATTTTTTTTTTACCTAATTACAGGCTCGAGTGTAAGAAATTGTACATAATCTAAAAATTTGGTCAACCTGTATTTTTCTGATGCATCTGCACATATTGAAGTCAGTTGTCCTGTTTCAGACTGACGATCCTGATATTTAGCATTATCTCAATATTTAGTCTATGCAGGGTCTAGAGGTTAAATGAACAAATATCTAGCTATGTAGTGTCTGCTGTTGACCACTAGGAAGCAGCAGTGTCAAGGGAAAAAGAATTTGAGCAAGAGGAAAATGATTCATTTCAATTCAATGTACAACCCCACATTCATGACTGTCTCTTATTTATTCGTGGAAGGCACAAAGTTATTGCATAATTGTTTTTATACACACTGAATTCTTTAGAACTTCTGATTTTTTACTCCATGAAAAAGGAAAAGTAAAGGAGAATTTCTTTTCAAGTGTTTGTCTATGCACAGTACTTTATGTTCAGAACTGGTCCAATATGGGTTTATCTTTAACAATCTTTAACTCATAGGTTATTACAATATTTTAAAACTAAATACAAGGTGCAAAAAGCAAATTTAAATTTTAAATTGTTTATGTCTGCCTAAAATTATGAACAAAGCAGCATGTCAAAAATCACAAATTTGTTACTTTTCTTTATTCCAAGAAATTATAAAGCATTTACCCTCAAAACCATAATTGTTCACAATTGTTGAGAATTTTGAAATTTCAAAAAAAAAACAAAAAAGAAATCCCTGTTCTGTGGCATGTAAGTCTGAAAACTATGTAAGCAGGCATCATCAAAATAACTGTCAACTGCTGATTGATGAGTGATCTGGTACAAATCCTATACCTCATAAACCACATTCACAAATCTGCTCAGACAAAAAGAAGCACAGAACACAAATGACAACAAGATCATGTTGAGGTTTGGTTTTATTTAAACATTAATAACAAGAATTGCGGTGCAAAAAGAAAAAGAAAGGTGAAAAGAACAAAAGTATTGATATATCCTTTAGTATTTACACAGTCTGTGTACAGTATTAAAGATGTTTGATCAGAGTTTGTCCTAGTCAGACTGCAGTGATCTTTTTTTTCTTAATGTTAAAGGATGCACAATTTTTTAAAAAAGAATTTATGTTAAATATTTAGGAAGAAATTATTGTCTGCAACGAACAAAAATTTTTATTTTTTTGTTTTTTTCTGTAAGAGGAAATTAAAAGGCACAGTCCTTCAAAAGGCATTCATACCTTTTAAAATAAAATCTATATTTTTCATTAACAGGGCCCCCTAGTGGCTTCTGTTGTGTTTGACTAGCATCCCATCAAGAATCTGACAAGAAAAGCCTACTGCATGATGGGGGATGCAAGGACATCCAGAGCAGTTTTGACTCCTTGTCCTCATAAACCCCATTCACAAACTCTGTTCAGACAATAAGAAGCTAACACCAACAGTCAAGATTATAGATTATCTTTGATTTTAATTGGACATTATATACAGGATCTACATAGTGTTTCATTGAAACAAGAGTGTAACACTGGTGGGCAAAGCCCTCTTTGCTCCTGAGGTCAAGAGATGGCTGACGTGCTCTCCAACCAACATGTGCGTAAAGAACATTTCTCTAAATCCAGGTTCGTGTTCAGGGGCGAAAAAGGAAACAAGACTGCTGCCGCTGTACGAGTGGCTTCCACATGTAACACGGTTTTCACAAAATCAACACAGTAGGATAATTCAGTCAGTCTTAATAGAGATGAACAGTTGAGACTCCAGTGTATAGGAGTCAATTCAATATCACAAATTCAGCAGCTTGGGGTTTTTCATTTTTGTTTTACAGCTCCAATGCATAATTGTAAAAAAAAAAAAAAAAAAAAAAAAGAAACAAACAGAACAAAGCATATATACAGTTGAACTCAATAGATATATATACATATATATATGTACAATATTATATAAATATAGTAAAATAGATTAAATTACATTGATTTCACGGTCATCCATAAATAGATGTTGGATAATAACAGTTTGGTGATGTGTTAAGTTAGTGTTGGAAGCACAGTGCACCGTCAGATGACAGGTTCAAGACTCGACAGGAAACAAGTTCATGCCAAGCTGTCAAGTTCTTCATTGTAAAACATTTTGAAAGCACAAATCCGTGCAACCGTACATAGAAACACAATATCACAATCTTATGACAGATGCTCTCCTTTAGCTTTTGTTGATGTCGTTTGGTTGTCTGCATTTAAGAGCACACCTGACTTCTGACTGTTTTTTTCTTTTTCTCTTTTTTTTTTTGCAAGTTAAACAGGTACATTACAACCACTGTATGTGGTCAAATTCAAAGTATTCTTCCATAAAGAAAAAATTTTAAGTTCCCCACTCCCCTGCATGGAGAGCTGGAACTAGAGGCTCGTTGGCCCACAGGTTGCTGCACACACTATTCCAACAAGATCTTCAGCAGGTTATAAACAGCAAAATACAGTTTCTAAAGAGTACTTTTGTAAGATACTCTGCAGCTCCCAGTGTTTGAAAAGGCAGGTTCCGTTGACTTATACTATGTTTTACAAGGAAAGCTGACACTATAAGCAAGGTCACAAAACCTTTGTACGAATACTGAATAGGCGGTGTAGTAGGCCGCGCCTGTGAGAACTTACAAGTTGTTTTTTTCATCACAAGTGTGCTGAACAGTACAGTAAGTGCTTTTCAATATACAAAGATGCTTTACAAATACATTTTTGGCAAAGTAAAAAAGAAAAAAAAAAAACAAATGTTGGAAGGAACTTAATCATCCTTGAGGAGGATAAACTTTCAAGTCTGTTGCCTCTAGTCAATCTTCAGGAGATTCACATACTTTTTTTAAGCAGGATTTGTTGTTTCCGACCTCTGAGGTCTCAGCCACACTCTCACACACATAAATCTGTACCTGAGTGTAAGCTGCATTTTGAACTCTACGACTGTCATCACTTATTTGAGGCACCTTCAAATATTTGTTTTCAGCTGTACCATGACTACAAAAGAACATTAATAATAGAAACAAGCAAAAAAAAAACGACAATGAAAAAAAGTTACAAAAAAAAAAAGGAGAAATAAAGTAAAACACCATCTTTGTGGCCTATAACTTCATACTGTACAGAGTTCGGATACATTCTCTTGGAATGGCATGGTTTGTCGCTCAGCATGTCAAAGCCGAGCATCAAGTGAGTTATTGTGTTTTTTTCTTCTTCTACAATAGGGTTCGGTCTTCATTGGCTGCCTGGTTGTGGCAGTCCAGCGTTGTAAGCCTCCTCTCTCCTTGGCAAGCCGCAGCAGGAGAGGTGGAGCTCTAGTGTCCGTCGGTGTGTGCGTCTGAACTGGCTGCGGCATTGTAGGTCCAGTCCAGGATGATGAGGCTCATGCAGCCGATCATGACAAAGAAGCCAAGCATCAGGAAGAGGCTGGCCTGAAGAGAAAAACAATTTCACATTAAGCAAATGATTTAATTCGTCCCGAGGAAGACTTTGATAATCTAAGAAATTAACCTAATCGCCTTCTCACCAAGAGCTAGATGAGCAGATCATTATATTTGTTTGCTTTTATGCTCAAAAGATTTCGGCTTTATGTTAAACAGACAAATATGAAAGCTACTTTGATCTAACTCTAAGCATGAAAGTAAATAAGTCTGTTAACTGAAATGTTGAAGTGTTGTTTCACTTCAAAGTGAAATCAAAAGGACTCAGCTGCTGCCAAGCAAACACAGACAGCTCTCTGGTGAATTTTTTTATAAAATTATGATCATTTTTTTAACACTGATGTAAGAACTAGTTTCTTACCCCGATCTTCTGCATTGACTTCATGGACTCCTTCTTGACCAGCTTGATGTAGAATGCAGAGGGCAGGATGAAGATGAGCATGGCAGCAGCAGAAGCACCTATATGAGGGAGGAAATTTGGCATTTTAGTCACTGTTTGTAACTGAGCTGTTTTTTCTAGCACTGTCATCCACTTTTAACAAAGACACTCACCAATGAAGCCAAAAATGTCTCTGATGGTGGGGACAAAGATGACCAATAAGTTGGTGCCGGCCAGCAGGAAAATGGTGATGACGGTGTGGCGGATCCAGCTGAAGTCCTTAGAGGCGCACAGGAGCTGGTTGACGGAGGTACGAATCTACAAAAAGAGACATAAAACGAGGTTATCCAACATGAACTACTGTATTCTTGTTAATCTGAGGTTAGTTCTGTGGGTTTGGCACTCACAGGGAACAGCACCACAGGGACGGTGAGAGTGACAGCAGTCAGCACGGCCAGACGGACAATCAGCAGGATCACATCAGATTTGTAGACCTTAGAGTAGGTGTGCAGCAGCTCGGGCTCCACATGGACTGTAAAGAAAGACAACAGAGACCATTTAGACCTGTAGCTCAATACACAAACACAACATGTGACACATTGGAGATGCTAAGTTAGCACAGCTGACATTATGACTGACATATGGGTCAGTAATATGGTTTATCGGTGTTAACCTCATTAAATGCGTGAAAACATGAGACCTCCTCTGACTATAGAGCTGTTCAGTAGTTAGTAAAGTGTTTTGCCCTGCTTATAACTTGTGCAAGCGGCGTAGCATTTTAGGCACTCATATTAAATACATTGCCACAATTTAAACATCTCTGCTGCGCTGTATTTCACTCACAGATTGTTTTTTTTTTTGCAAATGGGAGCTTAGTGTGGCAAAAAAATCATCAAGCACTCCACAAAGATTTTTTTATCTTATCTTTACTTTACTAGCCCATTCAGTCTAAGCGCCACCTCACATCGCTTTTTTGCCCTGTTATGGCTGTATTTGCTCACTGTCATGCTGTTGTATAAATAGTAAAATGATCTTGGAACATTTCTGTGCATTTACTCAGATGTTTCTGCCATGACAAACAGAAGCATGAACATGGTGGCACACTGGTCAGCTGCATCAGGTGGGGGCTTTCACAGTCTTGCATAACTGGCCGTGACCATTTTGTTCCAGGAAGGTGGCTCAGTGTTTAATTTAGCCTTGGAATCTTCTTCCCTTTTTTTTTTTTTACTTCAGAGGATTGAATCGCTCTGACAAATTGTATTCAAGGGCATTGACTACTTTTAAATAAACACTTGTATGTTTAGGAATTTCAACACCATTTCGATGCAATTTAATTTTTTTTCTTCCCTTACAAATCTTGTACTGTTTAATTAAATGTCAGGGAATAAGATTCTCTCATTTATAGTTGTTTTTGTTAAGTTTCAGCTAAGTTACAGTATCAACTCAATCGTGACAAGACTGTTCAACTAAAAATTCTATTCCTGCCAATATACACACTATATATATTATTTTGTATATGCACATTAAATGCAATCTGTTGTCCTTGTCAGACAGACTCACTGTTAAAGGTCAGATATCCAAAGAGGGCAGCCAGCAGGTACATGATGAACATGGCCAGAAAGGACACATTGGCGACACCCTGCATCCTCCTGCGGGAACGGCTGTTGATGTAGGAAAAAAAGGGAATGTTTTATTCAAAGACCAGAGCAGAGTTTTTCTGTATGTATGAGATTAACTCTGGAGTCTAAAGCTGCGGTTTGAAGTTTGGTGAGATGAAAGCAGTGCACACTCACTCTTTGAGCTCCTCGTACATGGGCAGAATGGCAGGGTGGCACACAAAGGCGAAAGTCAGGATGGGAACAGCATAGACAGTCTATAAAACAGAGGAAGAATCCAAATTAGTCCCATATATACTACATCAGATTTCTGTTTCAGTATAAATTTTAATTCTCCACATGTCTGTGTCTCAAAGAGCTTCACCTGAGAGTTGAAGACAAAGTATTTCGGCTTGCAAGCGTCCTCACTGTAGTCCACAGTGGTTGTGTTCGGCTGGGGCAAGGAGGTGTTCAGCACTTTGTTGATTGTTTCATTCAGAGCGGTGACGTCTTCAGGCAGAGGGCATGGGATCTGGAACTTCTTAATGATCACCTAGAGAACAAGACAACGGGTTTGAAGCTAAGTTAGCTAACATTTTAGGCTGATAACCGAAACCAAACTCAAACCAGATTACTATCAGGGAAAAACGACACAGTTATAACTCAAACCAAGTCTTAAGATACTGAAGTAACACTTTATATTAATAAAAGTATAATTTTACTATGTTCCAGTGTATTATGACTTAAGATTCTTTTTGTTTCCGATAATTAATCCTATTCCAAGGAAGGGATTCACAATTTTCATGAAAAAACAAAAATAAGTTCTCTGGCTATGAAACATCTGGAAAAACAGGCAGGCTCATTGTGCCAAAGAGGGCGTGCAGGAAAAATGTGTGTGTGCGCGCGCACGTGTGTGTGTGTGTGTGTGAATGGAATGAGGAAAAGGGTGGGTTTTTACTCACCACAATCAGAAAGAACACCATGCAAAGCAGGGAGAGACCACTTGTGTAACCAAGGTAACCTGTGGGGGTCAGCAAAACACAAACATGAGCTGCTGTTGTTTGATTTGATTTTTTTTTTTTTTTTTTATGAGAGCTTTCTATTCTAAAACTGCGCAATCCTCCCTTTTTTTTCTTTTATTACTTCACCCTGAACTGGGAACATTTAATGACTTTTTGTAGTCTGGCACACATGCGAGTGCTTCACACAGACGACAGACCAACTCCATATATGGTAATGCATCCGATTGTAGAACACACAAACACACACACACACACGCTGCTTACCTAAGTTCCTGAGCAGTGACAGGGGCAGGATAATGGCAACTGTCACCAGCAGTACCAGGTAGTCACCATTAGTGTACCATTCTCTGAAACAACGACAGAACGACATGTTAATTACACGAGTTCAGTCAATGAATATTTTTCCAATGAACTTGTAATCACACAACTGAGGATCTAATTTTTGTAATTTGTTTCATATGAACCTCATCTTAAAGTGATGCCATTTTACACACCAAGTTCATTGTATTTGTCACAGAATGAACATCTCAGCCCGTGAACAGTTGTATATTGTCTTCTGTGGCTCAGGAGGAAATCTCCTGATGATACAATATGTGTGGGAAATGTGTCATCAAATGATTCAAGGCTTGGTTTGTGATTGAGACCATAAGTCAGGATATCTCAGCCTGTGTGTTTTCAACCTCCACTTTGTGTTTGTTTCAGGCTTATTCAGTTTACAATATGTATTAAAACAGCAGCTTTGATAATGCACACTTTTCTCTCTTCAAGCTCAAAATAAACTGAGTAACCACCACCGCTGGCTACCCAGAAGCCACCTCAACCCACTCTCCTGCCAGAATACTCTTTCACGTCATCTGCAGTTTCAGACCTGATCAAAACTCTTAGCTGCTGCTCTGACGCGTCTTGTGAAGTGGGAGGTTCACCAACATCTGCGCGTCAGCTGATGCATACTGGCCTGTGCGGGATGACTGCATCGCTCACACAAATAGATTTAACAAAGCAGCACTGAGGAGCTAAACCACATTAATATTTTAAAGTTGAAGTGGGGTCAGAGTGAGCTCATCCAGCGCTCCGTCTCGCTGCGGCACCGGCTGCATCTTTTAAAAGGGCTCTTTGAAGGGCTGCTCGGAGAGACCGAGCACTGTCCGTCCTTTTAAAACGTCCAGGACCCCCCCCCACCCTACCTCCACCCCACTCTCCTCCACACAAGGACAGACACACGGCTTCCCCTTCCCTGACACTCAGCACTTGAAAAAACAACCGGCAGCCATTTTGCTTGTGTGCCTCTTTACCTCGAGTGCCTGCTCTTTTTTTTTTACACCTTATTTTCATTTTCTGCACAGCTTTCTGCCAATTATTCCACCAAAATCTCACATTTTTTTGGAGTCCTGACTATGCAAACACTCTTTTGTAACTGTGTGAAGTGGTCTCTATTGATATTTTATAAAAAAGTCATGACTGCAAAAGTTCTTTCACAACCTGATGGTCTGAAGGCGATAAAATATTCAGACACTCACCCGTTGCTTTGTCCCGTAAAGGACTGAATGACGATGGGCAGCTCATATTTGACGATGTAGAGGTAGCTTGACATGGCTGTAAAGACAAACACTGCAGTAAGTACATTTTTTTCCTGTAAAATAAACCAAGTTATGTCCATTTAGGAAACTCCTTTGCAAAAATAACGACATCTGAGATATTTGGTGGAGGGGCTGTTGGAAGAGAGGATGTCTAACACATGCTTGTGGGATGACTCAAGTTTTTACTGGAAACTACTCAACATTCCAAAAACACATGCTGGTTTACAGCTGCCAAGATTTTTGTTTTCCTTCCTTTCTTTTTTTCCCCCCCCGTTTGGTCAGTTTAGACACAGAGAAACAATTTTTCAACTCAAGGAATAAAAATATGATGACAGTAGTATAATTATAGTCCTATAACACTTGTAAAAAGAAGGCTTTTTTGCATTGAAAATGCCAGTTTCTCACCTCCTATGTTCTGCATGGTGATGGAGCAGGAAGCGGCAAGTTTGCCCGGCATCCCGAAGGCTTTGTAACCCAGCTGCTCGTACACCAGTGCACCTGAGAAGAGGAAACACACACAATGAAAAAGATTAACATTGAAAAAGACTTCCCGACGCCATGGAGATATTTGGATACGTGACTTTCTGACAGACTCACCTCCTTCATTGGCTGTCTTTAGCAGCAAGTGGACAGAATACAATGAGAAGATGGCGACGGCCGCAAGGAGAATCCTATAAATAGAAAAGAGGGGATATTTAGCTAAATGTTCACTCACAACCGAGATGGTAAATACAATGAAAAACAGCCAAATTAATGACCAAGTGGTCTTGATCGATGTTAAAGAGCTACACTGTTCCACGTGCTGATCTTTGGAACAAACACTCCAACTGAAAATGGGACTCTAAAGGCCAATTTGATGACAAATGTAAGTTCGTGACTGCAGTAAACAAACAGATTGACATTTAGCCGGCGTGAAGGTGTGACACTCTTGTGCTGGAAGATGTCTTGCATCAATTTAACCCTGTAATGACTAAACATATTGTCTTTTAGAAAAAACCTGTCAGCAGGACAGGGTGACTCTGTACAAAGATGCTTGTTACAAGAACTTTGACTGTAAAATCCTACTATTGAAACAGAGGCCAGTATGGGATTATCTTAAACAATTTGCTTTGAAAATACAGTGACAGCAATCACAGCATCCTGACCCTGTTGACTCTGAGTCTTCGGATTTTCACTGCTAGGTAATAAAAACCTGATGTGGCAAAAATCTGCATTTTCTCACATTTTTTGGCCTAAAACAGCAAAGACCTTGAAGGTAGCATTGGTCTGCAGGTTCTTTGAGTCTACCAGCAGCATCAGCAGGGTTACAAAGGACGAAAGGTTTCCCTGTCCAGGATCCTCTTAGCACCCTTGGGATGCTGCAGAGCCAGCACTACCTGTCTGTGTATTAATAGTCCATGTGAAAATTAATCTCCAGGACATTTGAGAGCAGGGCTGTAAAGATACAGCGCCTCCTTCAGGCACGTGACCCTCCAGCTGCTTCTGACTGGCAGCTCAACTGTCCGCCTGCCTCTGACATCAAAGTTGTTCATATCTTATCGCTTTTTTACACTGCAACTCAACAAACATGAGGCTTGGATGACCTCTTATCTGGAGTCGCTTTGCTCTGCAAGAGCTCGGTTAGCTATTTGTAAATGTGATCGCTGACGAGAAGAACACCAACCAGGGTTGTGAAATTCAAACAGACAAGCTCACAGCTTTTGTAATCCCCAGCTTCCTGCAAATGCAGAGCTGTGATTGGCCAGCTGCTGGCTGACAATGAGCCATGCTGTGCTCCATTCATGATCTCATGTGAGCGTACGTTAGCTCTCTGCTTACGTAACTATGGCCCAATTGCAGTAGGATTAGCTCTGCTAAGCCGCTTCTCCTGCCACTCCCTGTGTTTGTAAACTGACACATGGCTGCCATTTGGTGGCACTCAAAGTATAATAATCAAGTAGGAGTGCATATATTCATATTGTGGTGATGTTACAGAGAGAGACGTCTTACAGGGCTTTCTTTAGCTTGTTTCCGGCTCCTGAGAGCTTCACTTCATGTCCAGAGACGGTAAGATAATTGAGGCTGCAAGGTGCTGCCTCTGTGGTAGTAGAAAGGACTGGTCTATTTAAACACTATGCCTAAGTGTAATTTGAAAACAAATTGTGTTTTTTTTCACAAGAAATTGGGCTCTGAAATGTGAGAAATGCAGACACCAGTAAAAACTGATACCCCAAAGAAAAATAAAGGAGTTCAAAAGGACAGCTAATGTAAAAAAAAAAGGCTCAAAATTATTCACATAAGCTGAAAAAGTTACAGACAATTTGTAAAACAGTGATCTGAAATTGCACTTAATAACCAAAAAAAAAAAAAAAACACATTTAAAACCCATGAATTTCAAAAAGGGTTTCCTTTTTTTCTGTCTACATATAAACACTGTCTGTAGTTTATCTACAGAAAACACGAGTACAACAACTGTCGTGATGAGCATTTGTGAACTATTTGATCCCAGTGTGAATGTGTCAACCTTAAAAAACAAAACACAACTGCCTTGACACACCTCAGCTGCGCTCATTCTTTTAACCTCACTGCTTCGTATGACTGTAGTGTGGCTTCAGTTTCTGCCTTTTTTTTATGCTGATTGTACTCTGCGGTTTGTTTCTGCCTTGGCATTACCACCAGCTCACCCCTTTTTTCCACACAAAATACCCTCAAAGTGAAAAAAGAAAACAACTTACACAAATAGGGCGATGCCAGTGTTGGCCATAGCGTAGGACAGACCCAGGATGCCACTGCCCATGATGGCATTGCCCAGGTTGAAGACAGACATGCCAAAGGAGGCATTGCCCTGGTGCTGTGGAAAAAAATGGAGGTTGGTAAATGAGGACAAAAAGATGAAAGTGATCACAGAGGAGGAAAGCGTTGGAGGATAAGAGAGGCTCTTACATATTCAGTCTCATACTTCTTCTTGCCCAGGTTGTGTTCAGGGAGGAAGTTTTGACTCTCTGCATCAATGTCAGAGAATTGTCTTTGAAAAGAAACAAGAGAAGAGATCAGATTAATGAAGATGTATGTGCACAGGACCTACAGTCATGACTGTAGGAAAGCTTTTCTTTGTCATATTTTGCATTTTCATGTGTATATTCTAGAGCCAGGCTCACCCATTCAGTGGGACCTTCTTCGGGCAGTCCTGGTAGGTGTACTCGTTGCTGTTTGAGCTGCTGCTGTCTTCCTCAGGAGAGATGTTGAAACGGCTCATCTCCGTTTTGGCAGTTGGCTGTTTCATTCTGTCCAATTCAGAGCAGAGAGAGAGAAAAAAAAACAACGTTTATTCTCTATTACTCAGTTTTATGCAATCCCACTGCCTGCGTAATGCGCCACCGCATTTTTTTTTTTGTTTCTAGTTGCGCGCGTTCCCGATCCCGTTAGAATAATCAATATTACAGTGAACGAGGGCTGGCGCGCGCCGCAGCTCCCCTCAGATCATGTGACGTTTCTGTAGAAGGAGGAGGGAGGGTAGGATGAGAGGAGGGGGGAGGGAGCGGTTGACGCACCCGGCAAGTGGAAAAATACCAGACCGGCATCAGCGCATGAGAATCTACCCGACATCACCTCTGCTTCCCTGTACACACGCTGAATGACAAAAAAAACCGCAGTACGCGCCGCTGACTGTGCGCACATTCTCCTCAAATCATTTAAAAAGTGTGATGAAAACAGTCTGTTTCGGCGCGTTTTCTCCTCACAGAGAACATTTTAAATATTTGTAATGATGTCTGAGATGACATTTGGCAAAGCTCCGAACAGACATTCTAACATTGTAAAAATATTTTTTTTTTCTCTAGTTTGAGTAGAGCACACATAAACTTCCACGAAGAGCCAAGAATTTGTAGCCCCGGATGCTTTAAATCACATTATTTCCATGGCCGGCTCCGATGGAAACAATGGCACGTGTTGTCTCTTTATGGGCATGGCTCTCCATTTTGCGCAGAGCCTTGCGCTCTGGTTCATTGCCGGGTTATGATTAGATCCTGTGCAAATTACACAGAGACATCCTTACATTTCGTTTTTTTCTGTCAGCTTGTCTGTCATTATCTGTGTGGCAGTGGCCTCCTTGTGCCAAATTCTCAAGAATACAGCACTGCAGCATCACTGTCACACTGTCTTCATTATTTATTTATTTGGAACAGGGCTGACCTCTTAAGAAATAACGCTTCAGGCCTTTTAGAAACGACATTTCTGGCTCTTTAGAAATAGAACCACACATTGATTATGGTAGGAAGCACTTTTACTAATGACTAATCAGCCGCAAAGAGTTGGCAACACGTCGATTTTTGATTGCTTGTCATCCAATATACAAACGAGAAACATAAAATCAGTGTCTTATGTACATTAAGAAGAATAAAAACGGGATAATTTTGTCATTTTAAAGCTTTGGATTATCCTTCATATATGTCACCACTCACATCCGGTAATTTTCCGACAGACATACTGTAAATGATGAAATGCCGGGTGTTCTTACCTGATGAAGATGCCTGTAAAATCCTTTCAGTAAAAAAAAAACAACAGAAGCAGCAAACGTCCGGACGATGTCTTCACAAAAACCGACTGATTCCTTTAGTAGAATAATGTGTTAAATATAAGCAAATTTAAATATTAACGGATAGGCCTTTTCAGGGCGGGATCCGATTCAAAAAACTATCAGATCAGTTCAATTAACGGAAAAATATTCTCACGAAATAAACCGACCGACGCGTAAAATCACAAGAATTTAGATTTACCTCTAAATTAAACCAAATTCCCAGAGATGCGCTGCGATCGGAGGAAAGACTGAGTTCTGCTGGAGGAGGGGTTGGGAGTCACCCTTTATAAAGATGAGCATTGCATCAGCTTGAGAGAGACGAGAGCAGGGGAGGAAGGTGACGGGAGGGGAAAAGGGGAGGAGATTCTTCTTCTTTTTTTTTTTTTACACTGTATACAAACACAACCAATGACCCAGAGACTCAGTGGGATCCTCCTGCGCAGTTTTACAATGGCTGTTATCGGGGAGTACCATAAAAATACTATAACTGTTCCATATTAAGAGGACTTACATAACAATTCATCATTACCGCTGACACTAAATTCCTAAAATAAGAAATCCTCCTGTGTTCACGATATAAACATCCATAGTCACTAATAGTGACTATTAGTCCCATGATAAAATCTGAATCAAAAAGCCCAAATAGTACTTAAGAGAGTTCTTCTATTTGGTGTAATATGAACACTAATCCTCAGGGCAGAATAGTTCATAACCTTTTTCATCTGGTGTACATGGTCGTGTCAGATGAACCAGCGTTCAGAGTTTTGGACTCTACAGACACACAGCAGAGCCCGTCGGGAACTTTTTGAAGGTAAAGTGGACTCAAAGTGTCCTGGAGGTCTGTCATTCCAGATCAGAGTGTAAGTGGAGCTTCAAAGCAGACCTCCCTGTCTGTAGGAGATTACACACAAACGCCGTCATGTGACAGTGGTCATCCTGATCCTCATTCACGCAGTTGGCACTCCTGGCCACTCAGATGTGTGTGTGTGGGTGTGGGTTTGGGAGGGGGGGGGGGGTTGAAATCTTCCACAGCTCGGGTTTCTAGTGTATTATTAATGCTGCAATGACTCAGAACGACAGTCTGTTAACTATTAGGCTAGTTTACAGCCTGTTGTTAGACTACAAGGGTAAATATAACTCTTTCTTCTTTACTCGTCCTATTTCCTCTAAAACATAGTACCACTATAACTACTAGAAAACTACTTAACTGAAGTAAACTAAACTTCTATGAGTACTTATGTATAACATGTATATTGTGTCACTTGTTCTATTACTTGCACTTAATTTTACTACAGCTACTGCTTGTACTTGTACTACCACTATCACAGCTTTTACTCATACTCCATCTAGAACCTGTATCACTGCTGCATCTTTTACTCTTAAAACTGCTTGTAGTATTAATTCTGGTACTTGAACTACTTCTACATCTGCTAGCACTATCATTATCACTGCCACTACTACAATACTACCACATATATATATTATACTATCAAAAAGTAAATACATACAATATTTCTAATACATTTGTACACATTTTCTGTGTTTCCTAACCTCTGAGCCCTCAGCCCTAAGCTTCCAGCTGGTAATTCATGATGTGATGATGCCCAAATCACCACATACCATGGGCAAACAGCTAAATAGTAAATAAATAAATGGTAAAATATATATATTTAAAAAATAAAAGTAAATGACAGTTCTGCAGAAGTAGAAATGTCCTATATCATATTATAGTTTACATGGGAGAACCAAACACTGCCACATATGAACACACCTGTACAAACAGAAAACACTGATGCAAAGCTTTCAGTCCCTTAGCCTGCCTTTATTACCATAAAATCTATTGGTGGATGCCACTTTTTTAAACAGTCACGACTCTTACTTTTTTAACTGTAATGAGTTTTAAGGGAATGTTGCAATGGATTTTTATTTAATACCACCACTGCATCTGCTATAGTTATTACTGTTACAGCTAGCATGCCTAATTTCCTGTCATATGGATGTAATGGTCATTTCACTGTCACAGTACTGTAGTCTCTACAGGACAGGTTCTGTGTTTTCTTGCTGACTGTCCACAGAGAGATCACCGGTCACAGGTCGCATAGAGAGTTCAGTACACTCGTGGACACTACAAGTAGAGTGCATGATCAAACCTGGCTGACCTGGTTATTCTGGAAGCTCATCTCACCAAAGGATGACTGAAAAATAAATTAAAAATGAACCATTAATATGAAGCAATTCAATGTATGAGTTCAATGTTATGATTCAGCTTCAGTTGGAGGTGAAATGTCAGCAGCTAACGATAAAGAGATCTTTCTTCTCTAACACATTATGCAACGTCATTATGTCTTTACAGCCTGAACTGCTCCACAAAATGTTCATAGCCTCACATTCATTTTGGCTTTGTGATCTTGTGACAAAAGTTCAAATTACATGCATTCCACTGTAAGAGCATGAAGAGCTTTCCATGATAATTAGGCAAGTTTTGGGAAAGGAACGTTTTCACTAAGTTGCATTATTGCATTACTGCCTGACAGAAAATACATCACCCGTCTAGTACAGCCATATTTCTTCAAAAAAGGATATGTAAAACAAAACAGGGAAATATTGTTGCGCATTTTTATCTAAAAAAAAAATTTAAGCGCATTAAATGAGATCAAGATTTCAGCTAAAATCAAATAAAAACGTTTTTATTTAAATTGAAAGTCAGAGCATTCAGTTGGTGTTGTGTCCTAATAGGGGAAAAGATCCATTTATCAGTGTGCAGGTGAATGCAAGTATCACTGTTTCAGTTCACGTGTGACCTGTAACCCAATAATGGAAAAAGACATGCACACATGCGCACACACGCATAGAGACCCATGGACACACACACACACACAAATATCCACACAGTTGGCGTAAAGGAATGAATAATTCAAAAGGCGACACATTCATGAGAGAAAGGACACTTCTGTTGATTCTGTCACTATCGCTCATGATCTCACTGTCACTCTCTCTCTCTCTCACACACACACACACACACACACACATTGTGCATTCCTCTGCTCTCTATCACACATGAGTAAGTTTGTGTTTGGCCCTCTGTGTACGAGCCTTTGTTTGGGGCTTTAGCTCGACCCAGCAGATCTAAGACGGATCAGGAAACTGGAGCGGGGGCAAAGGGTGC
>JAPZDY010000015.1:3458325-3470489 GCA_029783645.1 Ctenochaetus hawaiiensis | reverse complement strand
AGCGGGGGCAAAGGGTGCAGGAGGGGACACAGTCTGAACACTGGTACTTTATAACCCCCTTTGCACATATTAAAATACACATATACACACAACATTTGCTCTGATTTGGGTTAAACCCAGTGGAGTTAGGTCTGGTCTGGAGGCCAGGAAGCAGTCAATGATCAGACAGGTGAGAGAGGGTGTGTCCAAAGGTGAGAAAGGTGGATTGAAGCTAAAATGAGCTAGCTAACACCAAAACTGCTCCTCCCGCTTTCACTCTTATACCTCCAGCCCTTTTCATAGCACTGTCTTTATCACCACTCTGCTGTTTCTATTAGGCTGGACCGTGATACTAATTCTACCACCATGACTTCAACTGCTGCTACTGCTACAAATAGTGCAGACTTTGTCATGTGGCTGGTTCACAAGTACACTAAGAGCCAATTCTTAGAAGTTTAGGAAACAAGGGTTGCACTGTAACACTGTCTGCACTGAGGCCCTGTAATGCAGCATTAATGAGCTGCCTCTGTCTGCAAGCCCACGACAATGCTGCTCAGCCAACTGGTATGGGTGTGTGCATTTGTGTTGAGGCTTGTCGTAAAACAAATATAAGCTGATTCTGTGTGTACACACCTTTGCAGAAAATTGTAGATCCTTTGTGTAGATGTTAGGTTATTATCTTAGGCTCATTTGTTTTGTTTGCGGCAAATGAGACCCACCGTCTTACCCAGAAAGGGAAACCAAAGAGGTTTTATGAGAGGCAAGACAAGTAAGAGAGTTGCGGAAATTAAAAAATAGAAAGCTGGGCAGCTGTTTAGCTCAGTCAGTAGCGCGCGCGGCCCATATACGGACGGCTCAGTCCTCTGCACAGCGGTTGCGAGTTCGATTGCAGCTCCGACTCTTTTCTGCATGTCACTACCCCCTCTCTCTATCTCCCCATTTCAACTCTGTTCTATCAAATAAAGGCCAAAAGCCCAAAAATAAAATATATTAAAAATAAAAGAAAGCTACACGTTTTGCTTTCAACATACCACCATTAAATGGCTGCAAACAAGACATGTTCGATGCGGTTTTTGTTCAAGCTCTAAAGCATTGACTCATTCAGTCTATGTCAATGAATTGCTATATTCTATCAGAGGAAGTGAAAAGGTCACAAGAACTCACTCCAGGAAACAACACTAAGTACAAATGGTTGATCATAACAAAGAGAAAGATGACATTTAACTGCCAGTAGTTCCTTATGCTTGAAAATTGAGCATTTTGCACATTCTTGCTTTTATATCAATGTTACCTGTTACGTGTGTATAAGGGTGCTTTCAAACCTGAAAGTTTGGACAAAGGTTTGCGTTTTTGAGACAGTGTTTACATTTGGTGCAATCGGCTTCAGTTTCACACTGCAGTTATGCAAAGGACTAACAGTTTTTACATGACAAACCTCTGTCATATCATCATCAAATACATGGGTAACTTTACATTGATTGGTTTGTTGGCAGGCAGGCCTCTGACATCAGCACATTGAAAATGTCTTGTTTTGTAGCTTGATTGTAGCTTATAAGTTTTATTTAGTTGGCCCTTCATAAAGTCTTTGGACCAAATGATAATAAGGCATTTGGTCTCCTCTTCCTTCCATTTAGTTCCTTGGCTCTTTTTTTTTGGTAACAGTTACTTGGTATTTTTGTTTCTTTGGTCGCCTGCCGTAACTTCTTGTCAGGTACAAATGTTTGAACCTTTGCTTTCACACTGGACACGAGCCAAACCGTGGTTCAGGTTGGTCCAGACCGAGACCACTTCTTTTGGTCGGACCACAGTTCGGCAGTTTGGTCTTGGCCATGGTTGGGGGGAGGTTTCAGACCTGCTGCTTTTGTTCTGATCAAACTGAAAAGTCCAAAAGTCTGGACCAAATGAAGCAGGTGTGAAAGTGGCCTCAGTCTTGAGCTAAATCTGGTAACTTAGCCTAGCATAAAGACTGCAACCAGGAGAACACAGCTAGCTAAACTTGTAAAACTACAATTTTCTTGTTTGTTTTTTTGTAGGGATTAAATGAATGTTAATGAGTGAGCTTTAAAGTTGCTGTCTGGCAGATTGTTTTTAGTTTTGGACAAAACCAGGCTAGCTGTATTTCCTTGCCTCCGGTCTTTATGCTAAGTTGTTTGTCTTCTAGCTTTAGCTTAATATTTAGCTGGCCTTGTGCTAATTATCTTTCATCTAATTGTTTAAGAATTCAAAAATGACAACAAAAACTTTTTTAAAATGTCAAACTGCTCTTTAAGCAAACAATTATTAATTAAGTGTATGTTGTCAAGATCTTTTCGTTTCTTATCTGAGGCTGGCTTTCATAGCTAAATTTCTTTCAGCTTTACCTTCAAATACCATGCAGAGACATGAGAGATGTATTTCCCCAAATTATTACGAATTTGTTAAGTCAGCAAATGTGCAAAATAAGAATGTTTTGAACCAAGTAAACTGTACACATGGCTTCAGTGTTGTTGTGGAAACCTGTTTAACAGGAATCTGTCAAACTATAGATGTTTCCTTGAATGTAGTCCTAATATTTACCTCCATTAGACTACATAGTGACTTCTCTCTGAAAACAGGACCAACAGCATTTGCATATGTGAGGTCAGGGTGGTTGGACTTGCAGGATGAGATACATAGGCCTTTTCTTTAGTCATGTGCTAGCTCGGCTTGACTCGACTTGACTCGGCACTTCAGCCCAACGTGGCAGAGATTTGCATTTTCATGGTAACGGCCATTCACTTGAAGGTGTGTCTGAAACTGGTGACCCACTTGCCTTTAGTCAGTAATGATTGTTGCTGTGAGTGCTTTTCCATCACATGGGTAAAAAAGTGGTGTACATGTCAGAGCTACTGTTTGTATAAGGTGCAGTAAGAGGCTGATGTGTGCAGCTCTTCATCTCACTGTGGCTGTTTGTACGTGTGCTCTTCCTCCCTGCAATATTTTTAAAACTTGGCTTTCTTTAAAGCTGCCTAATGTAACTCCTTCTTAAGTAATATTTTGAATGCATTTTATAACGTAAGTGGGCTTTGTGCTTTTTTTTTGTTCATTTGAGCTCAAGTAAACGTGTCAAATTTAAAGATACAACTTTAAAATAAATCTGAAAGTCATGTTAGCTCTTGAAAACCGCTTTGCACTCTATTTCAATGTTTGTTTATCAGCCTGTAAAAAAGATGCATGGTGTACCTTTGAAAACAGCCCCTACCAAAAATACACAAATTCTGTGATAAACACATTTTTTTCCTATGAACTATTTTCATTAGAAGTTCTCCCTTTATTTTTTGTTTTAAGTCTTCAATCTAAAAAGGTTAGTTACTTAACACGAGTTCTACACAGCTAAGGGGGAACATGAGCATTTTTAATGTCTCTCAGGTCATTTTTTTTCAGGTCATTGTTTTGCTCAGTTTCAGCACAAATATCTGATGTATCCACAGTAAGTTACCTGCTCAGCACCCAACAGCAAACAGACAAGGTAGAAACTACTTGGTGAACATAGTGGGGCATTTAGCAGCTTAAGAATGAAACGTTCTTGCAAAAGTCGGTGGAGACCGAATTTGAGTTAAAAATTATTATGGAAAGTAGATGTACTTTAATCAGAAACACACTCTAAATTAATGCTGATGTCACTTGTCTGCTGGATGTGTAATATGTAAACTATAACTATAATAGCAAGAATTTGCAACTTTCTGACGTCTCAGTGGCAGATACAGTATGAGTTAACATGTCTGTCCTGTGTGACTTATTGGATGGGCCATTCGTCTGCAATGATTGTACCCACTCACCCCGAGTCCAAAGCCAATAATCTTCTTGGCAGCTGTCCATTCTCTTATGTAAATCCATTGCCCACTGACCAAATGAATACCTCTCAGGACATCATATTTAACTGTGCCAGTCTCCCACCAGGCCCCCCTCCTGCACCTGGACCAGATCGCTAACACCACTGCTCCCCACCTGCCCACCTCCCCCTAGCCTGTACTTATTAACTTTTCATTTTCCCTGACTTTAGACTGGGGATTTTCTTGCTCCTCAGCCTCACTCACCCCGTCCCCACTGTGAATGTTCTTGGAACAGTTAACCTCTAAGGAGGATCTTTATTACAATATGGACTGACTACTTTTTTTCCCCCAAGGAGGAGATCTCATGATCAGCCATTCTTTATTAGGAAAATAAAGGTCAGTGGGTTTATCTCCAAGGTGTGAATGAACACGAAGATCCGTGGGGGTCAAATGTGTAAGAGGTAACTGGGTTATTTCCACTCAGATAGAAGAGAGTGAGATAAACTAAGATGGAAACACTGCTGGAGTGAGGATGGAGTTTGATTCACAATGAGCCACCAGGGAAGAAATTGCATAGGTTTGTACCTGAGCAGCCAAACAAATCACTCAATCATCATTTTTGGAAGAGATGTTACTAATATAAGAAAAATGTGCATATTTATCACATTTTGGCAAATAAAAATACAAATATTAATCACTTTTCAAAGATTATTGTTATTTACAATTTATATTCCTTGTTTGGTGTGTGTGTGTGTGTGTGTATGTACATGTCCAAATTAAGTGTGTATGTGTGTGTGTATGTGTGTGAGGGGATTTCTGATGGGCATTGGGTGCGTGAATGCAACCGCCATTTGACGCTGGCGACACAAAGGAGACTAGTGGCCATCAGACTGAAAAGCAAACAAGTCGCCAAAGAGGAAGTGAGTTATCTTTTGGAAACCTTGTCATGTCGCTCACACAGATGCACACTCACACAGAGGCAGAGTTGATCCTGATCGGACGTGAGGCCTGTGACAGGATAAGGGTCACTACGAAAACACTCCTTTTCACAACACAACCTCCTAACACTGGGAAAACCCACAAAGTTTAGCAACCATCGCTGGATTATCTGCACAGTTGGACTGAACTCTCACAGATTTACCCTAAATATCACAACAGTTTGATTTCCAGACAGGTTCCCATGATTCTGTCAATGTTCAAACATTCAAACATTCAAATACTTGTTGACAGAGTGTTACATTCAGTGAGAAAAATTTGGAAAGATGCTGACTGATGGAGAGATAAACTGTGTGGTTGTGAATTGCATGATTAGGATCGTGTCCTTGTTAATGCATTGGTGACTCTTGTCAGATGCTTCAGAGAGTGAAACATAAGGTGAAAATTAAAGACTTGCTCCCATTCTGAGGAACATTCTTATCACCGGATAAAAAGATGTGGCTGGTGACTCAGTGTGTGTCAGAGGAGTCACATGGCTATAGACTCACCCCAGGACAACAATAGAGTAGGTACTGATAAAGACCACAACTAAACTGGCTGCAAACACATTGTAAGACTGAGATTACAACCAATTAGAGATGTTTATTTACTCTCTCTGTGATTTAAAACCTTGCTAGATGATTAGCTAGCCAGCATCTCTAAGACAGATGTCCAGGTGAGGCGTCTAGTGTGAGCCACAGTGTATAATCGCACTCCATCTTTCTACATGAATTATTAATTTCAGCTTCCCAATGTCTAGATGTGCCAGAGCATCCCTTGATTCAGGAGCATTACCTTAGTAATCCTCTTAGTGGTGGGAAAGTGGTTTAGTGGGCGCATTCTTTATGACAGGAGCACAAATGGGGGATCACATTAGCCTTAGGGGCCCCAGAGGGGAGGGGAGGCCGCCCGCCTCACTCTCCAAAAACTTTCCACCCAGGATGGACCCTGGTTAGTCCTGTGAACCCAATGACTCCCTGTTCGCCTCCGCTGGGCTGCTGTGGGATGTGGATGTGGGATGTGCGCCCTGAGAGGCAGAAAATGAAGCTCAGACAGATAAAGGGAACCGAAATGTGTCAGAGGTCATGCCAGTGAGGAAATGTAGTTTGGACGATCTCCACAACTTTGCAGACATTCAATTTTTTTTTTTTTTTTTAAACAATAGTGCACAATAAGCCATATTACCTTGTAAGTAATAAATATTTACTCAAACTAGTGGTTTACTGCAGAGCCACAGAACAGCAACTACTTTTTTTCAGAGGTCTTTGCTTATAACTGGGTTTAAATTTTTTAATTTTTACAATTCAAGGGGTTCCAGCCCAAATAGCTCATCTGGTAGAGCATGTGCCCCATTAACCGCTGCTCTGCCCAAATCACAGCAGCCTCCCTCCTTTACTGTAATCCTCTGATCTCAAAAATTACCGCACAGTTACAGTTTTAGTGACATGATTCAAGATTAAACTCTCGAAACCTGATTAAATTTGAGCACATTTCAATGCTATGCTTTAAACTTATTTATGCTATACTATCAATTTGGTTAAACTCAATTTCTCTCTGCAAAATGGACTCGCCACACTGTCGGTGTCTTCCTAACTGCATGCAAGGTCATGTACTCAAGAGGCACCCTGTTTTTAGAGGTTTCAGCTCACAGGCTAGCACATCTCATCAAGGCAGCACCCTTTGTCTTAGTAATATTATGAACCACACTGTATGACATTACAGCCCTCTACTAGGAAGTCAATATCTACCCATAGATACAGAAATAATTTCTATATCTATGATTCTATGAGTCTACAGGGTCTTATAGGTAATTCTATTTCTAACTTTGCATTTTAAAAACAATGTAATACACAAGACAAATACCTTGATCATCTTTTCTGTTAAATGTATTTTAAGAATACTGCTTCATTATATTTATCTTCATATGTGTCTTTGTGTTTAGATTAGACTGGAACCCTAGTAGTTCACTTGCAGCATCATGAGTACTTTTGGCCTGATAAAGTGGAAAAGTAAGTAATCTCAGTTTCACTACTCACACGACTCCAGCTGTTTGGCTTTGTTGGGCAGTACATGTGTGTTTGTGTATTTGTCCCCGATAGTGTAGCTCTTAAAACACCAAACGAGTCTGAAAGTCTCACACTAGCAGCGGGGAGAAAAGGAGGGAAAAAGGGCAGATGGAGGTAATTTGGTTCACAGTGCAGGGTAAAGTTAGGGCACCGCTTTGGCAGGGATTAGTGGAGCTGCAGTGACTGAGAGGATTAGAAGGATACCCCTCCTCTCCCACAACCCTGCACTCACACACTCACACACACACACACACACACACACAGGGGTAGCACCTTAACAAAGATGCCTCTTTCCAATACTTTTACACTGTGCCAAACAATGTGAAACCTATACACATCAGGAAGCACTTGGTAAACAATACAATCTCATGACATGGCAATAACAATCAGTTACTGTGCCGGTTTTGTGTTTTGTTGAAGCTTTGATCCAAAGTGGGATTTATTGCTTAAAAAATTAAAAACAACATGTCCAGTGAGTGTAGAGGCATGTCATTGAGGGCCTTGATACAGTCATTTATTTTTGCAAAATAAATGACTGTATCAAGTATGCTGTCCAAACTGTTTCCTTCCTCTTAAACAAACATCATGTATTTTGAAGACAGAGTAAATTTTTTAAATAGCTGCTGAATGAGAAACAAAGTCTCGCCAGTAAGTGATAAGATTTGAGTTCCTCAGTGGTCTGTGGGTCTCTGCTTGTCTTAGTATGGTTATGTCCCTTCAACGCAGGAAGTGCCTGTGCAGAGACAGTTTCCTGTCTATGACTAGAGGTGAAGAAGATGCAAACATAGCACTGATGCCGGGAAGGGGTGGTGCCTCAGTGAGCCAGTGTTCTAGTAATGTCCAGAAGCGTCATATAATATAAATGTTAATACATAAAAATATGTCTGCTGCCCAAAATTCCCAAAATATGGGAGTAAAATGCCATCCATCAAATTGAGAGGAGGCTGCTCCACATTTTGGACTATTAAAGTCTGCTTTTTTTATATGTGCTGCTCTTTTTATTGAGTGGCACAAAACTTATTGTATTGTATTGCTATTATTTTAGGGTTTTGTGAAAGAAAGTGATTGGGGTAGCCTTTGAGAAACCTTTCACTGTATTTTCCTACCACGGGAGGATCAGATCATTTCTAAAGATGACAAAATAATATGACTATAAAAAGGATTTTACATCAAGTCCTCTTCCCTACACCCACTCATAATTCCAAAGAAACACCACAACCTGACAAAGAAAGTTGTTGTAATGATGAAAAATTATTAAGAAATTTCTGGGGAGTTCATGATAAAGAGAAATAAGAACTGCCTGCCAAGGTGAAAAGGGAAGTAGAGGGTTGATCAAAGGGTCAAGCATGAATAAATCAAGTATTGAACGGTTGGTGTTTGGATCAGAGATGACACATGATCAGGAATAAGAAAAGATAAGAGCCAGACATACTAAAGAGGCAAAAACATCTTCAACTGCACTATGTGTAGTGGAGCACCGATTACAAAACTTTTAATGAATAGTTTGACATTTTGGGAAAACACAAAGGAGAAGACTGAACCCAAGCTAATTTCTTTGTAGTAACTATTAAGCTAAAATAAGACACCAATTATCTTTACTTAGTAATAGGACTTGAAGCAGCACATGACTCTGTCCAATGGTAACTAAGTCCACCTTCTAGCACTTCATAAGCTCACTAATTAACAAATTATCTCCCATTTGTCGGATTTGTACAACTAAGCAAAGTGCAAAATGATTATTTGTGGTTATTGAGGCAGTAACTACCGCGTTTGTTAGCCCGCAGCAACTCCACGGGATCTTGTTTGACTGTGAGGTTGTCAGCAGAGCTTTAGCGATGTTGCTTGGTTAAAAATTTCTGTTTTTACTTTGTATTTGCTCATTTTTTTAATTATTTATTTAATTTTATATCGATACAGGGCCAGACAAGCTGTTTTCCTTTTCTTCCATTTCTGAGCTAATGTAAGGCTAACCGTATAGCCTAGCTCATATTTTTCCTTCCATTTATTCATGCATCCCTTATTGTCCATTGTGATTTTACAAAGGTTTCAGCTCAGGAAGCAAGAGGGAAAAAAAGCACCAACACAGCCAACAAGCAAACATAATAAGTGTTTTAGCTTGAATAGACAAACGTGTCATCGGTTTGTTTTTAAGGGCCCACATCTCTGAACAAGTGGTGTCACTTTGGTACAGCAGAGCTATTCTTGGATATGACTTACTGACTGTGCCGAGTCAACGCAGTTCTGTTGTGCATTTGCGTTACTATGAGTGCAGGTATTTCACAAAGCAGTGTGACAGTACATATGACTAATCGATTTCTAGTTTGCATGCTAACCTGCACTCCTCCAACTACAGGACTGCTTTTAGGACTGACCAGAGACACTGGAATTATGTTATGCAATGATTTTTTTATGCAACTTACAAAAAAAAGAATAGTTTGGATTTTGACGGTCAGGCACTGTGCAAGTGCACTTTGTTAATTTTCTAAACTCAGGATTCCCCACTTGGACAAACAGAAAAAGATTAGACTTAGGAGAATATTAATGTTTTCTCAAAGACCGGGGCATTAAGTGACATTGACATAGCATGATTACCCCAAAACAGCTCTTAAATATGACTTTTTTCAGATCACATGCCCCTTAAACACTTCTACATGTGACTCTCAGCATGGGCTCTTTTTTAAAAATCCATCAGCATACAGATAAAATAATAAACCTGCAATTACAAGCTCATGTGCAGCTTTGCAGCCAAACAAAGACTTTTTTTTTCAATTAAATGTTGCTTATCATGTTGTTACAGCTTGGTAGCAATAATGAACAGAAGAACACACTTCCCTTATTTGACTTCATACAGCTCCAAACAAAGAGGGGAAGAAACAGGTTATTAGCTTGAACAAGGATAGCTAATATGACTGAATAACAAAGAAAAAATATCAAGAGGGATGTGTTACAGCGATATCACTGGTGTTTGATGGGTGAGCTGTGAGGAAGTTTGAGACAAATACAGCTTGAATTAAACCTATCACCTCTATTCCAGGCAAAATCAGGCAAGCATTGTTATATTTAAGTGATAATCTTCATCCATCAATGCACATCTGTGCTGACCTGGTTTCGGACGGGTGTGAATACACTGAGAGGCCACATTCAGTACCACTGACCCTCTGTGGCCCACATCGGACATCAGTGCGACTTATCATACCCTTCTCAAACTAACCTGAGACTCCTACATAAAATACCAAACTCTGGTGCCGGCCAATGGTATAGTAAGTTCAAATATTCCAGTTGTTGACACTTTCCTCTGCCTTTAGTGAAATTATGTAACCAACAGGGGCAACATATGCCAGGTCGTTGGGAGTTTACCTGTGTGGCTGGAGTTATATCACAATTTACCCAGACATGCTCTGATCAAAAAACTTTTTCTCTAACCAATTTAATAAATGCTGTCTCATTGTGACAGAGTGCTAAGTAGTAAACTGTCAGCTGTACTTTGCTACATTTTACTGCACTATCCAACCATGACTTTGCACTATTGTGGGTGCAGTTGCAATAAAAAAACAAATAAAAGAAACTAAGCAAAAAAAACAAACATGTAAAAACTCTATTTCCTGCTGCGGATGTCACAGGATCTGCCAGTTTGTCCACATATTAGTTACTGTAACACAGGCAGCGATAATTTTTTTAGATCTGTGTTATGCAGAAAGGATATAGTCTGTTTCAGGCTTCCTCATACTGTAGCTTGGGTCTGCCCCTGCTGTGTGTCATTAACTCTGCAAGATTTTAAGCGAGGCAAAAGTGTTGATTTGACAGTTAATCGAGTCTCTGGGGGAGTGAGAAAGTACAGCTGGGTTAGCAGGTGCTGTGGAGCTCTGCAGTCTGGTACAGTTATGTAACAGCTGGGCCAGCTTATGGAATCTGACACAAAGTCATCAAAACCTGGACGTGCACTTGTTTCATCCATCTGTCTCTGCACACAGACCTGTCAACCTGTGGGCGAAAAACATCTTTATCTTTGTGTCCTGTACACTGCGGGAAAAAGCAAAACAATAATTTCTTGTGTAAGGTTGTGTTACATTTGTATTAGTGTTTTTACTTTTAACATCTCTGTATGTTTGTCCTTTAACCAGTGCTTATTTTAATGAAGATGTATTCAAAAAAGAAAGAGGGGATATACTTCAAGTACTCAACAGAAAGTAGGTTTGTTTTAATTCTTTTTATTCAAATAAGGAGATTACTGGGCTTATCACGTTGTATAATCACAGTGTCATATAAAACAAAATCTAAAATGTGGAAGAAGTAATAATTTAAATTTTTTTGGCAACAGATGTTGATTTTCACTTTTTTTATGATATATATCTTAAACATCGATTGCTGTGTCAAGTATTTACAAATTAAACATCTCATTAAGACTGCCAACATTAGAGACATTTATGCTTGTATGGAATATTTGTTTCTTTTCCCCCATGTTTGTCATAAAAATTGTGGATATTGTCTCATGCTTTCTAGGTAATCAGTTCCCTCAGGTGTGCACTGTGACACTTATCGGTGAACTCAGCTGTGTGAGGGAGGAGCTTAAGTGATATATTTTCCAGTTGTTGTTGGTTTAACAGAGAGATGTGACAAAGGTCTGCAAGGACTGAAACATTAGTTTGATCCACCTATGAATTCTTTTTAGAGATGATTATTATAGGAATGAGCTTTTCTTTGGACACATATTTATTTTGTCTTGTTAGTGTTTTATTTGTTGCTGTGTTCATACCAATAAAAAGACATCAACATTCACATGGCTGCAGCAGTGCAGCCATCTGCCACGTCTTTTTATGTAATCTACAGTCGTATAGTGAGGCGTAATATGAGAAGAACTTGTGCCCCACTGATTGACAGCTATCTTTGTTGATAGAGCTAAAAGATTATTTACCTTTCTTGTCTTAATCTTACTGTATGTATCTTTCATCAACCTTAGGGGGTGTGATTCATTTCTAAGCTCTACTTCTATTATCCTCATGTGGGTTACATTACCTAAACAACCTTGCTGTTGTATAACACTGAGCTAGGGAGTGACTCTGCTGCTCCAAACCTGAAAGATACATTTATTTTACCCTGGTCCTGATCTTGCAAAGTCTAAATAAAAATATTAAAATTGATAATTTTGCTTGAAGACACATTTGAGACCATGACATTTTCATTTTCTTTTCTTTTCAATAAATGAACAAAAAACTATAAATCTCATCAATTTAAGCAGACTGAGCTCTAACAGACACTTATTAGGTTGTTTTTAATATGATTTGATGAGACATAATGGTTCTTTATCTCTTTTGCAAGTGTTTGTGTCACATTTCCCTGTTTATCTCAACAACTG
>JAPZDY010000015.1:3446562-3458225 GCA_029783645.1 Ctenochaetus hawaiiensis | reverse complement strand
TATCTATCTATCTATCTATCTATCTACACATGTACCAAAGATGAAACCAAGTGAATAAATCTGAAGAGAAATGGAATGGTTACCTAACTCACGTCTCTCATCTCTTTTTTTTTTGATCATCTGGGAACATTACAAGCTGGTGTTACATGTCAGAAGTAGATGTTAGCTAGCCATGACTGGGAAAATCTATTTTCTCTCTACAGGCCTAATGTTATCCGATCATTGTGCCAAAAATATGGCTTTAGTTGTCTGATCCCGAGATGCTCGATTGCACAGACGTGTTATGTAAGCCTTGGTGTGACAGGAAGGATTTTTTTGTCAGTGTTTGAATATAAATTCATACTCACACTAAAAATGGTATTGATGTGATTGTATGTCAGTGCCATTCCTGATTCCATTTGTTAGCTTGTTTGGACATGAAAATACAGTTTACATCAGTTATCAATCCAGGGTTTCTTATGAAACCTATTATGAAACAACAACAAAATAAAGGCAGTTAAGAATTGGACAAAAACATTTTCGTTTCACATTTTTATTGTTCATCATAATGAAACAGCATCACTGATACAAAAAACATCCCCTTTGTTTGGGTAAAATTACAAATCTGTGATCCACAGGAAGTAGAGACACTGTGAACAGCAGAAACACTGAGCCAATGCTTCTCCACGGCTGAGGGTCATACAAAATAAGGCCGGTGGTTCTGCACATCTTTCATAAACACTGTCAAAAATTACTTGGGAACTGTTATAAATCTGCAAGACCACATCTCATCTAGGCCAGAACGATATACAACAGCATTGTACAGCTTGGCTCAATCATGCAAAAGGTGAAGAGATTTGCAGTTATCAAAAAGTGAGAAGAGAAAAATCATCCAGATCGAATACCTGAGAATCTAAAAAGGGGACAGGTGTGGTGTTGGGAACAATCTTTTGAAAACCTGCCGCCCCCCGTCCTTCGTAAAAAGAGCTATTTTAAAAGATGAAACCCAACCTGAGGAAGAGACAGAGCTGCAAGGACTACCGATAGGCAGAGTAAGCCACTGACGGCAAGAGGCGAATAAAGTTACAGCCAACCATTTGTGATTAAATGTGGAGCAAATGAGCCAGATTTGAAACTGAGCACAATCGATTATTGAACATTCATATTGAGTGCTGAAGGGGCCGTGCAGACCCTTCATTCGTGAAGCTTGCTGACTCTATCAGGCCATGAAAAGCTTCAGTTCAAGTAAAATCATGGAAATAAAACTGCATTTGAGAAGGTTTTTCTAAAGACAGCAGTGATTATAAGCCACATGAACTACTACTGTGTATGATTGTCCTGGTGGAGCTTTAGAACTGGTGAAGGTAGAAGGTTTTTTGTATAGCTACATATGAGCATGAGTGACATGCAGGGTAAATAGGACACATAGGACAATAACTGTTCGTCTTTTGAATTATGATGAAGGGTTTTTTTGTCCTACAAGAACCTTCCTGTAGTGTGGTCGCAAAGTACTTCACATGATTTTGCCTTGCTTCTGCCAAGTGTTAACACAGTTTCTGAAAACACATTCAACAGCAATACTGCTTACTTATGGCTTTCATAGCAAACCCAGTGTCAGCTAGTGAGAGCTGATGAGCAACGGAAAGGTGGTAATTTGTTTCTGAGACTTCGGGGAAAATCACACTATGAAGTAGGCTGTTGATCAATTCATCCTGATATGACAAGTTAACATTAAAACATGACAATGGGTATATAGAAACCAAACTTTTCTACAAATATACAAGCTTCAGATAAAGAAAAAAAAACCTACTGTCATACAGCAAGAGGAAAAAAAGATCTAATACCTGTTATATATATTTATACATATACTAAAACAAACTGTGGATTGCAGAAGACTTGCAAAGCAGAATCCCCCAACAACCCATTTACAGACAATGAATGAGTGTCAGTGTACCATAAAATAAAGATTATTTACAGAGCATATACAATCGTCCAAAAAGACCATGTTTGTAATCCAAAAACATGCACATAATACACTATTTCATTTGAAATATCTATTTGTTTCACGTACATACTGTAGATCCACAAAGGATCTATTAATGTTGTCAACTTTGGCTGGTTGTATTCGTGACAAACAACAGCATCGGAAAAGAGGTGGGTTGAGGTTTCGATGTTGTCTTCGATTATTTACCAAAGGCACCAGTATCAGCAGCCATTTGTAATGAGACCAACGGAAAAGGCACAATTTAACAAAAATCCTGGGGTTATTGATTGAATGTTAACCAACAGAGTGAACACTGAAATCAAGGAACTGCATGATAACCAATGTACTGAGATCAACTAAAGAACAAGAGGTCAGTGTGTTAAGTGGGAAAGCAAACTGGCTGAATTTATCTTTCATTGCATTATTATTTTTTAGAATGTTAGAGAGAAATCAAATAGTGGGCTGGGACTGACAATATTCAATATTATATTGGTTTCATGATATTTGACTAGATATTGCCTTAGATTGAAGATATGTTTGAATCATGATATAGCACAGGTGTCGTCTTATTGCTGGTTTCAAAGGCTGCATTACAGTAATGTGACTTTATTTAATGAATTAACAGATTAACAGATCTACTTAAACATTCACCTTTACCCATTTAGTCATAACAGCCACTTTACTAATAATTATTAAACTTAAACAAAAAATCTTGTGTTAATATTTGTCAAAGCACCAAATAGTAATCAAAACAAAATTTTAAAAGTTTATAATATGGAGGTATTTGGTCAAAAATGTGATATTTGATTCTGTCTATATAGTACTGGCCTTTGATGCAGCTTGGTTTCCAGTTTTGGGTCATACACCGTTTGTTGATAAAGGTATCAAAGTTGTGGTTTTACAACAAGTGCCATGATATGTATAATATTGTTTCCTCCAGCTTTTTCCAAACCATTAATCTTTCAAGAAATACCTCTTGTAAATTTGGGGTTTTATCAATTTCTGGCCTTAATTTAGAAGAGATTGTCGGATAATCTTCGCATTTAACACTCAGCAAGAAAGCGAATAAGCACATTCCCCCCAAAATATCAAACTAAAGACTCTTTTGAGCCTGGCACATAGTCACATAACTTTACATTTAATTTACATTTTAGAAACAGTGAGTGTTTTCATTCAGCAGTGATGATAGTATGGCACAAGTTGACAATAATTTTACTGCAGTCTAAGAATTATATTAACCTTTTTTTCTGTTCCTTAAAAAATACAGGTAATTCAGATTTGTCTCTGTCGGCTGAAATTCATTAAATTTTAAAATTTTCAAAAAAATTTTTGTTAACCGCTTATTTTGTTTTTTTTATGTATGTTTTGTCAAGTATTTATAAAAACAACCCCAACCTATGGTTTTAAATACATAACTGTCCAGCCTTACTGTGCCTAATAAATTATTTCAGGTGTACATATTCTGTTGGAAATTTAACTTGATACAACCTGAAGAGCCATATGAGGCAAAGTGACATATTATGTACAACGCTAACTGTTTTTCAGTAGATACACTAAATTATGTACATTGATACCTTGTATGTTCAGATCCCTCTTTGACAGCAATACTGAGGGCATCTCCTGTTTTGTGGACACAGCCAGGATGAACCAGCTGGGGAGGAAGCTCTCACATCCTGCATCGCATCAACAAAAACCAAATGTGCATGTAGACTTTGGCAAAACTTCTGATTGTTCACATGCAGCCGAGCGAAATCAAGAAAGCTTGCCTGATCAACGCCTCGTTTTCTCACAGTTTTGTTTTGTGTCTCTGATGCCATGTAATATGGGCCTAGTGATTGCAAAGAAATGCTTTTCTTAAGGGACATAGAGACATGCAACTGCAGTCAATTTTATGGATCATCTGCATGGAGCATGATCGAAGCTTAAACAGGACCCATAATGCAGGGCAACAGAAGAGTTAGGAGGTTGTTCAGTCAGGTGTGTGGCCAGTTTTTTCAAATAGTTACATGCATCTTACACAGCTAGCATGCTTCCGACGCCAGCTAAACATGCTGTTGAACAGTTCAGTTGAAATAACCTGTCAGCAAATATGTTTTTATGCTAACTTTTTGTGGCACACAACGTCCCTTAGAGATAAATGAACAGTACATAGAACTGTGTGAAAACGAGGCATTAAAGCTCTACATGATTGAATGACATCACTGGTTATCTACTGTTTTGAGATAAGTCAACCGCTTGATTGATTTTAAGAATTTTGGTGGATAGTTGCTATAAGATACAGGGGTAGATGTGTTTTACTGTGTTCATGTGTGTGTGAGTGTGTAAGCCAGCTAGCTTTACACACATACTGAAATGTAACGCTAGAAGTGCTCCTTGTTTTGTGGAGGACAACACACTCCACCTCCAAATGTCTCTTTCAAGTGCAGCGGACTGAGGGAATCGTATTGTCTTTCCAGCCCTGTAAAACCCTGTTCACCCATCTGCTCCAGGTGAGGGCTGCATAGCATGTGTTTGTTCTGTCTCCACGTGGCTGGAAGTAATACTGATGATGTTGATAATGATGTTTTCAGGCTGTCTTGGTGGCATTGTTAAATCATAGTCTGCTTCACCCTCCCTGGGTATTGATTCTCTCATTCATGTTGTGTCATATCCAGAACTTAATAAAAATTGAGCAGAAAGTCTCCCTCCAGTGATATTTTCTAGGGGAAAAACTAAAAATGTCCTAACCCGATGCAGCACTTGATGTCCAGACGTTGCAGTTTTATGAGCAATGTTTCATATCTGTTTAAGGGAAGGGAGGGAAGTGCTGATGAACCCTGCTTCCAGATGTATGACCAGCTGAGACAAACCAGATGTGTGACATGATGGGTGTTGAGGTGGTTTGCTGCACTGTTGAATGATGAATCTTGGGAGAGAAGAGGGGGCTTAGTGACCATCGGCGGAGCCTGAGGGGTTGTGGATCCAGTCGAGGACAATGAGTGACAAGCTGCCAATCATAAAGACGATTCCCACGACAAGGAAGATGGATGCCTGAAGGCAGAGAAGCACAATGAGACATAGAGGAAGGGTTAAATGTAGTTAAATGTGTGATGATGCATAGCAGGGGTCTGTTATAATTTCTTCTGTGTCATTCTGAAAATATAACTCGCCCCTTGGAGGAGAGAGAGAGAAAAATGATACAGTGAGAAAGACATCGATAGAAGGTGTGTTTCTGCACACTTACCCCGATCTTCTGCGGGGAGCGGAGCGGCAAAGATTTAACCAGGCGAAGGTAAAAGGCGGCAGGTAGAATAAAGATGAGCATAGTGGCTGCAGATGAACCTGCAGTAAAGAAGAAGGAGATAATACAGCTTATCACACAACGGTACAAAAACACATAAAAGCATTTTTACCTAAACTAGGTTTGAAACACAAATATCAGAGTAGAACTTGAGAGATTTATGAAAGGTTTCCTACATTTGCATTCAACAAGAGGAAGGATTATTCTTTGGAGAGAGTTTCCTCAATCTTGTAAAACAAACTTTCAAACAAATTAAAATTTACTAAAGTGATATGAGATTTCATTCAGTTGCATTTTGAAATACTGAGGAGTGGTATAAATTTGAAATACAAAAAACAGCACTTTTTCATGGGCAATCCTTTAACAAAGCGGCATTTCCCTCTTCCATTTCATTCACATGCATTTCTTTTTTGCATGTCTTTTTGTGTACTAATATCTTTCCTTTCTGTTCTCAAAACTTCTTGAAATGTCTTAAAGATTTGTCTCAGATAAGAGTCAAAACCAAAGATAATCAAATTTATTGACATCAAGGCCTAAAGTAGAACTTCAAATGTGTTATTCTGAGCATTATTCACCAGTACAGGCTAATTTCTGACTCTTGAAACTTGATTAACTGGGCTTTTCTTCTCCTGATGCAGTAGGAAGTAAGACACTTTTAATTTCACGGCAAGAGCGACAGCCAATTACCCATTTCCCCTTTTGTTTTCCGAGAAAATTGAATGTTTTTAGCTTCGAGTTGTTGTTTGAGGCGACAGGCTGCAGCTTACTGTCCAGGAGACATGTCTGCGTGTTTGTACTCTGTGCTGAGTATTTGCATGTGTTGGCAGCTAGAACGTGAGTTTTTAGATCCAGTGGTCACAACCTGCTCACGCGACTGCGCAGCTGACTCGACCTGACACTTTAAGCCTCTGTACTTTCAACGTCTTTATTCAAAAAATGATCTCTGAACTGAGCTAAAGAGACTAATCAGGCCTTGAGTGCTTCACTCCTTATTTTATTGATATATATCTCTTTATGTCCTCCTTTTTTAACATATTCAAACCAATGTTGTCATGCTGTAACATTTTGAGATCGTTTGGAAAAACATGGGACCATCACACAAATTATTTTCACTGCGTCAATATATCTGGAGGCAGAACTGACCAATGAAGCCAAAGATGTCTCTAATGGTGGGCACGAAGATAACCAACATGTTGTTGAAGGCCAGGATTGCTGCAGCGATCAGCATGTGGCGGGTCCAGCTGAACTCTCGACCGCTAAACAGCAGTGTGGTGATGGAGGATCGGATCTAAGGGAAAAAAAAAAAAGAGTATGGACATCTCAGTCTTTGGTTTCATCCGTAATGCTCAGACAAAATGTCCTTTAATTGTGAAACAAAGTTGTGAACCATTATCAAGAGGACATATGTAACATTTACAGCATTTTAAGTTTAGACTTCAGAAAGTTGTTTGGTTTGATTCAAATAAGATAAAGCATTCAACCTGCTACACACTGTTCTTGTTCTTGACATGTGTCATTGTTATTATTCCTCTATGTACACAGAGTTCGTCTTCATCAAAGAAACAAACCATTAACCACAACACCAGTCTGCATGTCTGCTGACCTTCGCCTGGGGCTGATTCCTACACTTGGCCACTGACTCAAGTGTGTCAAGTCCTACAACTGTGCAATGTGTATTTGTGTGACTATGTGTTTGGGTGTGTGCGTGTGTGGGTGTGTGTGTGTATGTGTGTGTGTGTATGCATGTTAAACAGAGAGAGTGAAGAAAACAGACAGAGAGCTAGGAGATCCCAGTTAAGACGTCCAGTGCTGCTCAGCCACAGGCAGCCTGTTCAAGCCTCCAGTGGGTGAAAGGTTGCGAGGATCAGGTGAAAACTGCAGCACAGTTGGCTCACAGGCCACACGGGGAAAGGTTACAGGGGCGGGGCTTAGAGTTCCCATTCAAAAAGGCAGGGGATTATCTCCTGCAGCGCAATGGAACCATGGGATTGCATCAGCCAGTAGTGAGAGGAGGGTGGGCTGGCCTCCAAGCGGGAGGTGTGTTTTCACATAAAGCTATCACTTGCAGTTGATTTTCTTTTTCACAAGCTCCTCTTCCTTCCTCTGTTACTTACTAGTCCAACATTAATCAGAATCAACTTTAATGGCCTGTAAAAATAACTTTCAACAAGTGTGTATACACATTCAAGGACTTTGACTCCTTTTTTTATTGTTCTCACTGTAGCTAAACAGACAGAGACATAAGAGCTTAGACCAAAGATAATAAAGCTGAACAAAGAAAGGTAAAGAATAGACAGGACTGCTATGTACCAATTACACAGAGCATAACAAATGGAAAACAGAAGCATAATAACATGTCGGCCTTGAGGAGAAGAGAGCCACCAGTTGGCATGAAACACATTTAATTACAGTTGTGGTTGACACTACCAACTAACTAAATATGAGATACAAGAAGAGAATCAGTGGAGGTAACTTCTTCTTCTTCCTTTTTTAAGTTCCACTGCTGGCAGAGCACCATAGGCCTTCTTTCAATCTTTTTAAGTTCCACTGGAGGACAAGATTTATATCCTTTTCCAAGAATGGCAGGGTGTTTTAAAAAAAATCACAATTAACTGGATTTTTGGTTGTCAGAATGAACCAAGTGACCTCCATCGAGACTGTCAGGAGGCACCAGGATGACGCCTGGGCTTCGCTGTCGACTGCCAAAAATGTGTCACTACTAACCCAAAATCTAATTTCTTGAGGAGATAATGACAATAATTTAAGTGCATCACTCCTAAAATTTTACAAGCGTACCCCCACTCCTTCCTCCCCCTTTCACAAGCTGTTGCACAGTTAGGCCAGCTTGGAAAACTAGAGCCAGGATGCGGCATTTCACTCCAAGGCTCCAAACTATTCAGCACCCGACTGTTACCTGGGGGAAAGCCTTTGGAGTTCACAATGTGATATTTGCACACTTTTTACTCTTATGTCTTTACCTGTCAGAGGCCTACACACACACACACACACACACATACACACACACACACATATAGAGTATGTGGATGGACTTGTTTAAGACAACCGGATTGGTCCAGCCACATCTGGGTTTATCCAGTTTGTAACAAACCAGGGACTGAGCTTTGTGAGTTAGCTCTTAAAAATGTATCCAGCCTTGAGGTAGATGAAACAAAACATGCAAACTTTAGCCCATTAGGTGCAAACAAGGGTCGAACTTTCTTTTTGCACAAATAAAAGTGCAAGTATACTCAAAGCTGGAATAAAAGCAGCAAATTGGCAGACATCAAATGTCACTATGACCCTGATGAAACTGTCATATCTACCTAAAGCTAGCTTCTTTTTTTTAACAGTCACAAATTTTCATATGCAAAGATGCCAAGAGTGAACTGAAACCACATGTGGTAGGGTAAAAGTCCCCTTTCACGTAAAAACTATGAACAGGAAAAGCCACATCGTGGTGTTTTTGACACCTTGATACAGATGAATAAAAGAGTCACTCAAACCTAGACAGCCAAATTAGACCAAAAATAAGGGCAAAGTTTCACAGAATGTACTTTGCTGAAACCAAAACAAACTCAGGAGCAAGACAGACCAAACAACCTGATTCCATGAATGTAGACGCGAGCTCTCTAGTGGTGACACTGATGCTGTGCAGTATTTTTTACCTCCACTCAAAAAACCACACTGAGAAGGAACAGAAAACACAGACTGCCACTCTTTAAAGATGTATTTGTAAATTTGTTGTACTTTTGGGCTGTAAGGCTGTGGAAACTTTCAGACTGGTTTTAATTCTTGCATGATGCTTGTAATTTAGTTCTTCAGTTCATCAGAGGATCCCTTCAATGGCCAATTCAGTTGTTATGTTACCAAAATTGTTTGTCTGAAATGGTAAAGTAATTATTGTTTGCTTTTGTTTTGTGGAAGAAAAGCAAAGTAAGTCCACATTTTTAAATTAAGCAGAAAATGTTGAGCAGAATAAGCTAACTGCAAATGTTTTATCTAAAGCTGATTTATTTAATATTTGTCCGTCCTAAGTGAAAGAGGAAGAACAGGCACAAACTAAGTAAGAGAGGCTTTACTGCTACAATCTAAAGAGTGAGTTCATGCATTTGTGTGTGCTGGTGTTATTAGGAGGTGTGGCTGTTTAAGATCTGAGCTACAGACCTGTTATTTAGACTTAACAACATTAATTACTGCAAACTTGATATAGAGTGATTTACAACCTTTGATCATATTAAATATCAGCCCATCAGTCTTTGTTAATGATGAGGTGAAAAACAGTAAATGGGTTTTTTTTAACAATCTAGCAGACAATTTTTTTGTAATCAGTGGCTATTGACGTGCAGCGTATTTTGATGTCTTTGTACTATTAAGACTAAACTACACAGCGTGATGTTTAATTTTACCAAATGTGACCAAAATTCAAAAAAGAACATGTAAGAGAATTTAGAGTCCTTGAGTAACGCCTTTTTGGACTTAACACTTAGCCACCAAGCTAACAATTAGCTAATCACAAAGCTAATAAAAAGATGAACAAAGTAATAAAAGTACATACTAGATTTAACAAAGCTGCCAATAGCATGCAAGCTAACCGTTACTGGCTAACAACTAACTAGCTAAACTGATACTGACAATATTATTTGAAATGGTGATGTAATAAATATGGAGGATGGTCCACTATTTTAAATTTACGGGTAATAAATCCATACTGAACATGTATATGTCACCAACCAAACAAAAAATATTGAGCAGAATAAGCTAACTGGAAATGTTTTATCCCTCAACAGTCATTTGGTTCTTTATTTTTTGGCAAAGCAAAAACTGGTAACTGCATTTGTAGCAGTTAGGTAAAAACTAGACTAAAAACTATTTAAGCATAAAGAAACCAACTAACGTATAAGATCTGGTACATTAGCTAGTTCCGCCCCCCAAAAAAAGGTCTGAATTAAGACTGAAATTTTATTACCTGACACTAAGACATTTGGGTGACATTGGTGCTGTTAATCAGCTAGTTCGCAGGCCTCTCTCAAGGTTTCAGTCTCGAGCAGGAGCCTGAGAACTGGGGCATGTTTGGCTCCACATAAAGCCCTTTCATTATGTACTGGATCCTGGCAAAGCCCTGTGTGATCTGGCCTCTGTTAACATCTATGCTTCACGTGACTGCACACACACATACATACACTTTGATGGCTAACCACGTCCCTAAACGTACATTCCCACACACACGTTCTCTCCTCTCTCACTAGAGCCAAGGACAGTCGCAGACAAAACTAATGTTAATCTCTAGCTGAAGGCTGACAGCTTTTTACTGCAAAATTAAGGTCAGGAGGATTCAAGGCGAGATCCTCAAATGTCAAACGGAAACTTGGCAGACTGTTGTGACTAAGTAGTTCTTTAGAACTGATTCCTTACATGCGTCCAAGTTCATCAATCTTTCAACCTTGTTAAACCAGCGCCTTTTAATTTACTGCAAGAGTAGTGATTACTTTAACATTCCCAACTCTGCAAAACTGTGCATTTCTAATTTGCTATTCATGCAGATATCAACTTTTGATCACTTCAGAAACAGCAAGTCAGTCAATCACATTTCTGTCTCTCAGCCAAAAGTGCTTAGCTTCATAACTGACATTTGTAAAGCTGGCTGTTACTCATGTCCTGTCATCAGTGCAGGTATTCACAGAGCAAACCAGTTTTTATCATAATCTCACAAAAGAAATTTGTTTGACATTTTAATAACTTCATGGTTGTTTTAAAGATCATGAACTCTATTGCACGAGCCTGCAGTGGAATTCAAACCCAACCCTGTCTTTGTCGCTCCCTTGCTCTTTTCACTAAGCCACCATTCACCACATCTTCTTTGCTGCATCCCATTTCAGTCTTGTGTTTCTCTGTCCTTATCAAATTTTTATCTCCTCTCAGTTCTCCTCCCTCTCACTTTTTCAGCATTTGTTATTTTTATATGCCAAGGTTACAGTCACCAGTGTACAAAGTTAACAGTGGTGAGTATCTGCCTCTCACCCACTTTCACTATCTAGACAAATGGACAGATAAAACATTTCCTCTTTTTTTTTCAGGGGAATTCAACTTTGGTGACTAGAACTGGCAGCATAAATCAACAGCAGAGTCATGTGCACAATTGATATTGCAGTCATTGTCACATCCTGCAACGCCCATTTGCACATGAATGCATGTATTTGCACGTTTGATAATGCCATCACACATTCTAAATTAATTACATTTAAAATGTTGTATTTGTAAGTTAGAGTCAAATGAAACTCATTACATGCTTGCAGGTATCCACATAAACTACAGCCCAGATTACCACATAGCAAATTAAGCAAAGTTCAAGGAGGCTTCCTGCGTGGGATCTAAACTTCCTTTAGATATTGCAAAAACTTGAAAATCCCACATGTAATAAAT
>JAPZDY010000015.1:3432446-3445715 GCA_029783645.1 Ctenochaetus hawaiiensis | reverse complement strand
GTAATAAATCATCAAATTGTTACTTTTTATCTTAAAATATAGATCCAGATGCAGATTTCTAACCAGTATCTACCATTAACACACCACATTAACAAGATGTCTGGCCCTGGTAGAGGCTAGTGTTCGTCTCTCACGACTGCCAGTCCATCCCCATCCCCATCTCTTTAGCTCCGCCTCTCTATCTCCCTGATATTAGCGGTCAGGGTGAGGGTTTTTCCACTGTCCACTGTGAGGCTGTAAACTTCCACTGCAGAGAGAGGGGGATCCTCTCTCACATTCCCTCTGACAGAAAAAACAGCAGTGTCTGCTGAGGGGAGGAGTGTGTGTATGTGCGTGTGTGTTGGTCAGAGGGGATGTTGGAAGAACATCCAGTGATAGAACACAAGCATCAGCTAAATGCCTAAAATGCAACAAACTGTAAAACTGTTTGAATGTGTGTGTACACACAAGACAGTGGCTATGAAAAAGTACACATAAGTCTTCAAGTTTATATTCTATAACTATATATAATTGTTTGTGTGTATGTGTATGTGTATGTGTATGTGTATGTGTATGTATGTATGTATGTATGTGTGTGTGTGTGTGTGTGTGTGTGAGAGAGAGAGAGAGAGATAGAATGTTCTCTGTCAAGCTATGTTTCTATGGCATGCAGTCTCTGCTGCATCATTCTTTGTCAGCACTTCCTATGCTGAAATACAAAATAAGTTTGCTGCCTCCTTGTGTTCTCCTATTGTAACAGCAGCCATTTTGGGGTATTTTCATATAAAATCAGCTGCTATTCAGCTCCAAAAAAAATCAAGGTTGTGTGTGAGTGTGTGTGTGTGCTAATGTGTGAGTATGTCTGTAATTGCAAAAATGAGACCCAGTTCCTCTGGCCAGTAGCCATTTTTGTTCTCCTTGTGTCAGAAAAGGTCCAGGCTAAAATTAGCCCGTGAACATATATGGGCTGGGAAGGCAGACGAGAGCATGTGCCTGTGTGAATCAATGTAACTGAAGCACAAGGTGCTGATTACTGGACATCACACAAAGGTTAACCTTGGACCCCATCTTGAGAGAAACAGGAGGAACTGACACAAAGGCTCTACTGTTATGATCTCAAGTGTGTGTTCAAGCATGTGCGTGTGTGTTGGTGTTTATTAGGAGGTGTGGCTGTTTAGGACGTTGCTTGTGTGCTTTGGGGTTTGAAATGACGACAGTAGCTGAGTGTCGAACTTAACAGCGTGTTCTTTTTTCACCATGCTGCCAGGAAAAAAACAGCTGCATCCAGAAAACGACAAAAAAAAAAAAGACTGACGCTGCACCAAACACAAAACACAGTCTGTAAGCAGAATGACATAAGTGGCTGTAATGCCTTGCTGAATGACTGGTTTTACAAGTAGCTGCTTGGTGTCTGGTGAAAGGCAGCAGATATTTTAAATTAGATGGCTGGTGTATGTTTTAATGTGTATCTGGAGAACATGCATGTGTACTTTGAAGAAATCATATTATATTAGTGCTCAGTGCATCAGAAACACAAGAAGAAAAGGACTGCTATGCTAGAGTAAAGCAATTGATACTTTACAATAATTTTTTTTTTCTCCTTTTCAAACTTATTAACTGTTGCTTTTTGTGCCTGATGCTTGTTCTCAGAGGAGAAGAGGTACTTACAGGGAACAGCACAATGGGGACAGTCAGAGTGACCGCGGTGAGGACAGCCAAACGCACCAGCAGCAACATGGTATCAAACTTGTAGACCTTGGTGAAGGTGTGGAGCAGCTCTGCCTCCACATTGTCTGTGTTTGAGGAGAAAAAAAGGGAGAAAAGGAGGGCAAAAATATGTGAAAAAATTGTAAAAAGAGGGTAAGAAAAGCTTAGGAAAAGAATTATTTTACCATTGCAAAGAGAGGAAAAGTTAAAATACTGAAGTAAATGTGAAAATCATGAGAGTAAACTCCAAGATCTTCAAGACTGTTGCCCAGTTTTGTAAGTTTGTGTTTTTTCTGTGATTTCTATCGCTGTTCCTGTAAAAAAATGTTTTTTTCTAGATAAAAGACTGATAAGGGGTAACTATCTGTTTGTTTTTCTCTGAATATATTTTTATGGTCTGTGGTAAGAGATGACCATGACTGCTTTTGTGTGATGTTCTTCTTACCATAAAACGTGAGGTAGCCAAACAGAGCTGACAGCATGTACATGATGAGCATAGTGAGGATGGACAGGTTGGAGACGTTCTGCATCTTTTTCCGACTGCGACTGTAGACACAACACACACACGCCATTTTTAGAGAAGTAACATCATTATTGAAAGATTCAACTAATGTACAAATTGATACACTTCTTAATAAGAGAATGTGCTTTGTTGTCTGTTTTAATGCATTTAATTCTTTTTAGTGGCTCCTCTCAGTTAAATACAATCAAGTACAATTCTATTGTTCTCAAACGACTGTGAGATTTCCTGTTGCTACAGATTTGCCTCACACCTGAATAATACATTTCCAAATTCTTTCCACTCTTTCATTTCTTCAGAGCCCTTTATTGGTGACATTTTGTCACACGCTATTGTCCTTGCTTGTAGAAAACAAATGACAACTCCTTTGTACTTCCTGCAACACCCTACACTGCCCAATTCCATGAGATAAAGGCTTTCTTTTGTCTGAAGCCACTCTTTAAAATATGTCTTAGTAAGTAGTGATGGTGTTTAATTGCTTCATGTAGAGGGATGGAAGCATACTCACTCTTTCAGCTCACTGTAGATAGGCAGGACCTCAGGATGACAGACAAAGGCAAAGGCCAGGATGGGCACAGTGTATGCAGTCTGAGGGAAAAAAGGACAGAAAAATTAAAGACAGAAAAATTCAGCTTCATGCAGTACAAGACAGCTTACAATCCAAATTAACCTCTACAAATTCAGACAGAAATATAACTTTTGAATATTCTAACATTTATAAGAGATTGTGCTGTGTGAAAGGGAAAATGGAGCTTGAGTAAGATAAGTCCTTTAGCATTTAAAAACCTTGACGGCTGACTTTGAAACGTGTTAGAAGGTTGACATTCACGTGTACTTTCTGGTCCAAGTCCACTGTTTTCTTTAGTTGGAACTAATAGTTTGTTCTCTGACTAACCTGCTCAACTAATAAACATCATTAACGGACATAAATGTTCATTCAGAACTCGTTCTTCTTTGAGGTTGACTTGGTGTGTCAATGCCCTTAGGGGACCAATAACTCTTTGTTGCAAATATCATCTTGATAGTTTCATTTTTTCATTCATGCATTAACTTTCCTAATCACAGCAACATTTTCCTCAGTACGCTTACTTCAACTGGTTAAGTTAAAAGGCCAAAATAGTATTACTCAAAGAAGTTGATATGAATTCTTCCTTCTCTAATACTATGAAAATCAAACCTTGGTGAATTAAGTAGCTACAACTCGTTCTTTGTTCCAGTGGGGAAAAATGATTTATGTCAGTTCTTAGCTTGATCATTTGGCCATGACGCTAATCTCCAAACACACACCAAATGCCAGAACGCACCCATAAAAACCCCACCTTTACCAAACATGTCCAGGCATTCGGTTTTTGTTGAATTTGTAGGCTGTGAGATGCATTCCTGTGTGTAAGCCAGTCTTTGTTCTGTACAAACATAGGCTGTTCACATAGATTAACACATAGATGTGTCAATGTTCCCTCATTTATCTGTGTAACCTAGCAACATGATACAATAAACTGGCTTTTTTTTTAAGTCTTGCACTCATTGAGTCAACTTATAAGAGACCCAGTGCATCTTTTAATCGATGACACACCATCACAAAATCAATTAGGCCTACGTTTCAAAGACCTACTGTTAACTTTCACCAAAGGAACTTAAAGAGTGGTCATTTTTACAAGATACTGAACTTTAAAAGTTGTACAAATGTTGTAAATCCACAGAAGTTTGCACTAAAAGCTAATCCAAGGTTTCCATACTTAAACTACAAGCTAACCTGTAGGCTAGCCCCCAAGTCATACCTGCGAGTTGAAGACAAAGTATTTGGGTGTGCACATCTCCTCATCATCAGGGTGTGGCTCAAAGTGGATGCCAGTGGAGTGATGGGCGTCATGGCTCCCGAGGACTGCTGGGGAAATGTCAGCACGGGAGAAATCCATGTGTGCTGAGCTGTTTTGTGGCGGGTACAACCCCATAATGTCAGAAGAGTTCATGCTGAGGTTGGATGAGTGATGGTAAAAGAAAGGAAGAGGGCACGGCAGCTGGGTCTTCTTGTAGATCACCTGGAAAAGAACAAAAGAGTGTGTTACATGAATTGCTTCCACATAGAGTAGCAAAATCAACAAAACAAGAAGTTTTCCAGTTTTGTCTACATTTTGAAAACCATTTTTCAATAAATGTGCTAGTTCTACATTTTCTGGACAGCATTTTCAGATTTGATGAAAAGAAGCTATGGTTAGTTTTCTCCATAGGGCCTTTAGCTGTCTTTGTGGAGGTCCTCAGCTCCCAGGCAAAGGGAGGACAGAGTCAAATGTCATGCTAATTTGACAACTTACTGGCAAATTAACAATCTGTTTAGCAATGCATCAATGCTAGCCTGCTTTTTTGCCAACTTCATGGCAGCCCTAACATGCTGTTTGCTTGTTTGACATATTATTGGCATATTATCACCCTTTTTAGGTTCATACAATGCACTTTTGAGCTAGAAGTTCTTTATTTACACATACAGCAGACAGGATGCAACATTGACATTCATTTTGGAGTCATGTTTCTGGCCACCAGGCAAATTAAAGTTCAATATTTACATTCCATTAAGCTCTGAATTGGTGTTCACCAAGTCTTAAGAAAAAATATCTGCTACATAACAAGCTAACCACTAGTGTTGCCTGTCTGCAATTTGTTGCTGAGCAGGTTGCATGAAGTTAATTTCTGGATGAATACAGACACATTTCACAAAAAAACTTTAAAACAGCTTCCTGGAAATTAGGTTGACATGGGTGGTGTTACTGAAGTTGAAAGCTGTAAGAACAAAACATGACTCATGAAGCTAAAAAGCTCTGTATGACTGAGGGAACCACAGATTTGGCAATGATTCTCTGAGGCTTTGTCACAGTGAGCACTTGGAAAATATACACGTTAAAATATCAACTGTCGCAGCTTTAATAAGGCTTTTTAGCAAATGTACACAAATGCCTGGTGTATTTCAGAGTAGCTATTAAAATGCCTTTGTTTGCCTAAATCCCTCATACTGTTGTGACTTTTAAAAGCTAAACTTACCACGCCCAGAAAGAAAACCATGCAGGAAAGGGAGAAGCCGCTGGTGTAGCCCAGGTAGCCTTAAGAGGAGAAAACATTACTGATTAAACTGTTGTCATTTATTACATAGAAGTCAGACATATACTGTAGCTTTGATGCTATCTACTTTTAATCATCTTATTTAAAAAGGAAAAGGACTTTGGCTATAGAATGCAGTGTTTTTTGGAGTTGAGCCACTTGCGGCAGATCTTACTCTTGTGTTCATAAATTTCTTCTGAAAGGTGGAGCTGACTTCAGGCTTAATAGCAGTGTTACTTTACAGTAACTCCTAATTGCCAGAGCTGACTAAGGGCTCCACTAGTGTTAGATTACTCCTGGCAGATTACAGACAGCTGCAGAACATGGAAGTGAAACACTAAAACAGAATTGGCTTCAGACTGCAGGAAGTGACATTCAAATCGTGCCACTTGAAAGTCACAAGCAGTTTAAGAAGTATCTGAATTCCAGCTTGCAGAGCTTGTGGTTATCATTATGTAATTAAAATAAGGTCCTTACCCAGATTTTTAAGGAGAGACAATGGCAGAATGATTCCAACTGACACAAAGACAACCAGGTAGTTCCCATTCAGGTACCATTCACTGCAAAGAGGTTACAATGAGCTCAGAGCCTTTTTTATTTATCACAAAAACACATTTATCTGCAGAAAGGACACACACTCACCCAGAATTCTCTTCTAAAGCCAAGAAGGCTCGAATCACCTCAGGCAGCTCATACTTTACAATAAAGAGGTAGCTGGACATGGCTGCAGGACAGAGAGGACACGACAGAGAATGCTCATGATTCTCTGAGGTTTAAAACTTAGCAACAGCAATTGCACATATGGTTTGAACATTTGCATGAAATTGCAGCAAGCCATTGTATTTTCCAAATCAAGCTGAGATAGCCACACTTATACATATGATATTCCCTGCATACCTCCAATATTCTGCATAATAATGGATCCAAAAGCTGCCATTTTCCCTGGCCAACCAAATGCTCTCTCTCCCAGCTTCTCATAGATGAGGGAACCTGCCATAGCAAACAAGATAATGGAGGATTAGCCATAGAAAAGAACCGTTGCATCAAAAAAAAAAAAAATAGAAAAGCATTGGGTGTATTTTTTTCATTGGCATTATGCTCTGACAGCTTCAAATTGTTTCTCTAAATTCAAAAAGATAGATTTAATCCAATTCACCAAGATCTTACAAGGACTTTGAAGTTTATATAAGTGCATGACTAGTGTAGAGAATATGTTTTTTTCACCTCATTTTGTTGATGATTCTCTGCCTTTCTCATAATGCCCTCAGAGCAGGGTTTGAACATTACGCAATCAGAACATGAAATTTAACTGAACACCTCATGACAACAATTGTGAACGGAACTTTTACAAATAATTGTTGAGTGCAACAGCCCTTAATCATGCATAATCAATTCATAGGAAGCATATCTCCATGTGACTTGTCACAGGCGGCATGTCTAAAAAGTTGTGCGCAGTTCAGTCAAAGACTTTGTTTTCTTTGAAGAAAATTTACAGGCCAGAAAAGGTAAAACTATTCAACTTTAACATTACATTTTAGAAAAGATAAAGCTTTGATAAAATTCTGATAAGTAAACATGATTTATCACAGTTTTACTTCCTGTGATCAGATGTGAAACCTCCAATTCATCTTGTCTTTCAGTGAAAATTCTTATCGGGTCATTTGGAGTCATGTGTTTTGAAGTTAACTTATATACCAACCTCCTTCTTTAGCTGTCACAAGAAGCAGATGTACGGAATATAAGGAGAGGATGGCCACAGCGATGAGGAGGACCCTGCACAGAGAAGGAAAGCAGAGGCCAGGGATCAGTGCAAGCTTGAAAAGTGACACATTTGTCATCAACAATGTCAACGAGAGACAAAAAAAATCTTGATTGATGTGATATTAGGGACAGCAGATGTAGACAGGGGCATGGCCATCCACACATTTTGAAAACTTTTAATTTTGATTTAAATGGTTTGGGTCTGTTTTGTTTGTTAGTCTGTATCTTTTCTCAAAAAAGAAAGTCAGAGTAGCCACAAATAACTGCAGCTGCTCAGGCGTTGATTGTTTGGTTGGAAGGGTTTGTCTCGAGAGACACCCCTTGCTTTCAACATGGTTTTATGGCTTTAGCAGGGCCAGTGTAGTGCCACGTCAATGCTACGTCAACACATCTATCCATTGCATCTCTGCATACTTCAGATGGAATACAGTACAGTGTGTCAACAGGGTAAGACTGGAAGTACCAAAACCAAGCTTTACTTTTATGGCTTCCTGCAATAATTCCACTTAGTACACATGTGATACAGGATGAGGAAGTTTCTGTATGCTGATGGTTAAGAGGAAAAGTTGATTAATAACAGGAGATGGCAGAGTTTCCTTATCATTCTATTTCTGCCGTTATTTTAGTTGCTATTTCAGTATTTCTCTTTTTTATTGACACACAACTTCTGAGAATTGACTTCCATTGCCAGCACACGAGGAAGCCACGCAGCAGGGACATGGATAGTAGACAGAAAGGAGGGGGAGCTGCATGGGTGGGATAAGGAGAGTAGGGTGACAGCGGGGTGTCAGATGTTCATGGAAGCCATTCAAGAATGCTTACAACGCATATGCACGGGACAGGGAGCTGGGTGAAAGATGGCAGCAGAACTGGAGGAAACTGAGGGCACAGGGTGCAGGAGTTCAACACTTTTCATGTGGTGAAGCTGCCCTATATTCCACATTTTTTCAAGAGTTCATTCGGTTCTGCTAGCCAGTCAATGCATGAATATGTATTCTTTTGACTTTGGTGATCCCCTGACTTCTCCTTATTGCCAACAGCTGGCTGCCATTTGTGGTTATAAGTGAAAGATTTAACCGCTGTGGAATAAATTTGATAAAAAAACATTCATGTCCCCCCTAAAGAAGATTATCATTAGTTTGTTCTAAGCAATGACCTGTTGTAGCATAATAATAGTTTGACTAAAATTTATAGAAAACTAATGACATTCTTATTAACAACAGCAGTACTTTGTGTTTAGCGCTATTTATCAAATTTTAGCATGCTAACACTCTAAAACAAGATGGTGAACCGGGTAAACTTTACTAGCTAAACGTCAGCATGATAGCGTGGTCATTGTGAGCATGTTAGCATGCTCTTGATAGCTTTTAGCTCATAACACCATTGTACTTAAGCTACAAAATAGCTCACAGCTTGCTGGCATGGCTTGTCATCTTACAATCTTGTATCAAATGGAAGCAAATCTCAATATCACAGCTTAATCTTGCATACATTTTTTGACTTTGTCTGGTTTTGTCTATCTGCTCGTCCTACCCTCCAACCTTGTACTATCGCACACAGTTTGTCTATGTCTCACGTCGCCAGCCAGTTATTTGCATAGTTTTGTTTGCTTGCCTTACCACACATTAGTTTTTTTGTTTTTTGCTTATTATTATGAGACAGGCAACCTGCCTCAGTTTGCCAAACCCGCCAGCCAGATCTGAACCCTGAAAACTTTCTGCCAAGCCTTTCCCTCAGGATTTCTTCCTCTACCTCAGCCAAGACCTCAAAAAGACATCATTTCACCCTCCCTGCCGATTTCACAATAAAAGACTTGTTTTTTCACTACTCCTGCTTGCCCTGTGTCTACGTTTGGGTTGAGTTAGGAATCTTGACAGATCTACCCATTTCAAAACTTTGGTCCCTGTAACTGTAGAATTTATGTAATAACTACCTGCCTGTTCTGTCACGTACTTTCTCACACACACCCTGAAATGTACGCTGTCAGATCCCTCGTCCTGCTGCAGAAATACTTACGTAAAGAGCACAATGCCAGTATTCGCCATGGCAAAAGAGAGGCCCAGGATGCCGCTGCCCATGATGGCATTGCTCAAGTTGAAGACAGACATCCCGAAGGAAGTGTGGCCAGGATGCTGCACAGAGAAACAAAGAAGAAAGAGAAATCTGCATGAGGAAAACAGATGAAGAAACTGAAAAACTTTCACTCAGCCTGCCTTAGAAAAAAAATTGTTTCAGAAAATTGAAGACATTTTTTAAATTTGAATCAGTAATTTAATCGTTGTACTTGGCCTGATTTGCAAGAATAAAGACAGCAAACATTTGGCAATGTGCAGTAAACCACAAGGCTTTACCAGTATTAGCAAATACTTTGTCCCCCACAAGCTCTAATTCAAGGAAAAACACACCCTAATTTCCCCTGCACTGTTAGATACCAATTTTGAGTGCATTTCCAGTAGTTATAAAGTTATTTTACTGGGCCCACTTTCCCTCAATTTCCAGCTTAACTTGCAACTGCCAGCATTTCCCATTATATGTGTGGTGGTGCCTGTACCGGGAAAAGCCCATGCACAAAAAAAAGTGATGCAATTGCTTCAGTAATATGTGATCAATTGCAAACACATTTTTCTTTCACTAACATACTGTTAAACCACATCTTTGAGGCTGCTCTCACATTCACTCACAGACTCCATCATGTGGCACACATGCAGGAAGTAAAGTACTGGAGATTTTCCTTGCAGCACCAATTTCAACAATATCTAAGAACACACCATATTAATACTGAGTAAACTTCAAACAAAGAGAGTCCTCATTTGACACAACAAGGTGCCATGTCTCTTAGACAAAACTTAAAGTGTCTAGTGGTTGCATGCATTCTGGTCCATTTCCTGCTATTACACAGATAGAAATCTAACTCTTCAGCTCTTCTGCAACAAAAACTGTCCCTGTATGACTATTGAACTTTGGTACAAAATGGCAGTTCAAGAAAGAGAACCTCTCTCCTAGATCTCCTCTATTGAAATTACTAAATTAAATTCATTTTGAACACAATTATGATCAATATGACATTTTATTTTCAAACTGTTGAGAATTTTGGTGGGAGATTTTTTTTTTTAATATCTTGATACACACAAGAGTGTTTCATGTACTGTAATGGTGGACACAAACAACTAGCTAACTTCTTTCGGCAACTCTGAAGTAATAAATTGCTTCATTTATAATTCAATTTCAGACCCATTTTGATTGCTTTTTGTTTTTTTTTATGTACTTTCAAATCTGCAGAACAGTGTTTCATAGATTTTAACATCTACTCTGATTCTTACATATTCTTCATGGTAATCCTCATATTTCTTCTTCTTCATCATCCCATTTGACAGGAACTTATGACTTTCTCCATCATCGTTGTCGTCCAGAAACTGACTGCAAGGACCAAAAGAAGAAACAGTAGGCAGGTCACTTTATAGTACATCACTTTAGATGCATTACATATATTTATTTTAATTAAAATCAGTCATCATGGTAGGTGACATGAAACAGTTTTAGTCAGTAGAGTCTTATCCATGTTGGGTAATTACGGTCAGCTGGTTGTATCAGGGTGTTTTATAGTTACCTTTGTCAGTCAACACTGTTAGATTATGCTTACCTGCCACCTGAAGGTCAAATTACCCAAATAACTTTTATGACTTCATTGCTTACTTTCTGTTCAAGTGATTAATGAGTTGCTGCCCTGATGTCTTCAATTTAACAACTTAACTGAATCAATTTGTCTGAATCAATTCTTGTCCAAGTACTTATTATATCAGATTACAACAGGTCACAATTTACACCCTAAAGCTATTCAGACCAAATTAGGGGTTGTGATTAACATTGTTTGGAGCGTTTATATAGGAGTGTCAAAGCCCGGATCGTTTGGAATGCAACAAAGGTGAATGAAACAATGCTGTCTGACGTGATGGGCCATTGCAACATGACGTCAGGTTGCATATCTTCAAAAGTTGATGGTCTCTTGTATATTTGGTACAAGGCAGCTGTGTTTTGTTTGTTTTTCTATATCTCCACGTGGTCAGTACAGAAGCCTTCCCAAAATTGAATGAGTGGAAGTACTGGTGTTCTTGTTCTACACCTGATTTAGTCTGAATGCAGCCTAACAAAGACTATGTTTACATGCACATACTGGTTTCTGGTTGAGGCAGGAATTTGGACAATGTAATGCAGTGAGCCAGTAACAATAAAACCTAAGTTTGTCATTACAATTGTCTCTTAGTCTTGCTGAGAAATCAGACTTTTACCACAGAAACTATTATATGATTGAAAGTCTTTTCTGCCAGACAGAGTGTTTTTATCCCTTACACAATGTTTATACCAAGACTAAAGGGTTGAGTTGTACCCAAAACCATCAGAGGGCATTAATAGATCAAAAATGCTGTTATTATTAAACAAAGTCACAACCGAAGCTGTTATGTCTTCTGTCTGCAGGCGTCTGATCTTTTGGTAAACAGAAAAGATTGTTGCTGACCTGTCGATGGTGGCCTTCTCAGAGTCGATAGGCTCTGTGTAGCGGTCATCCAGGCTGTCGGTGCTGTCATCATCAGCCTCTGTGGAGACTTTCCTTAGCTCCATGCGATCAACAACTCCAGGCATTGTAGTACACAGCAGGACGAGAAATGGAGAAATTCAGTTTACAGGATTTTGGAGCTCTCAGGGCCGAGATGTCCTTGTTCCTCAACTTTGGCTAGACCTCGTTACCTACAGAAAAAGACACAGAAACAAAAAATAGGAGATACATTTAGCAATTATTACAAAGATGTTTGATGAGCTCTTTAGCCACAGTGGCTGCTTGTCAACATCACTTCAACCCAAGTTTACCAAGGGAGTTGCAATTATCACCTACGGCCTAAGGATGCTTGTATTGTCTGGCCTTACTGGCCTCACTACCCCTTTGACCTTGACTAAGAACACTTCAGAATGTAATGGGGCCCTCTACCCAGCAAAGCAGTCCGTTCCACTTCCTGGAACTAAAGGCTTGTTTGTTATGTGAACTTAAAGAGGAGAGCCAGGAGGTAATATAACCTGGTGCCTCATACAACTTCTGTTGTATCCTGTTAACTGTACACCTATTCTGGCTTTACACCAGCTTGACTTGTGGTATTAACAACTGTATTTTTTTATAATGACTGTTATTTAAATATAATACATAAAAAATACACATCTATGTCTCATTTGAGTCTCCTCTGTCTTTAGGAACATATGAAAAGCCAATGTCCCTGGTGAATGCTGGCTGGAGTTAAATCAACAAACCCTGAAACCAGGTCAAGGATGCAAACAGTTCAGTACGCCCTCTTGTTCATGTGTGAGTTGGTTTGTTCAGCCCAATCACTACCATTAATGAAAAGAAAGGCAACAGTGCCACTTGGAGGCACATTTTCCATCTGTAGCACTCATCGCTATTACGTAAGAAGAAAATCAAAGACAGTAAACAAAGCCTGTATTATTAAAAATGCTACTAACAGCCAATTTTTTTCAGTATTATCACTTACACAAAGAGCCCCTTGATTGGGTAAAAGGAAATTTTCCAAGTGCTTTTTACCGACAAATAACGCCTGAAAAAACACAAACCATGGCAATTATTGCATAACCACGAAAACACGGGTGTCACACACAATAAGAGACACACGAGACAGTTAAATTTTTTTTTTTTGTAAGCATTTACAGCTGCAGTTTTGGTGATTTCAGTTCTGTGAGATGTCGTCACAGAACAATTCAGTGTTTTTATGCAGTAATATGGATCTCCTGAACTCATTTTTGGCAAAAAAAGTCAAACTTTTCCTTCAAAGTAATTATGGGATCAGTATATCATTACTGTGACATCTTCTTTTTCTCTGGAAAACCAAATTAAGTTCTTGTTGAAAACAATCGGGGGCACAGAAACACGTGAAGTTAGTTTAGAGGTAGTGGTACTTTAAATTTCACAACCTAAGTTAGTTTGTGAAATTATGTGAAATTTTTCCTGTTTTGATCCCTGTGTGCACATTTGGTCTCTGCATTTAACTAATCTTAAGTATGAGGAGCAGAAGGCAGCTGCTGTACAGTTCAAAGTCAGTGCATTGGTCGAGGGTAATGAAAGGAGAATTTAGCAAACATGCATTTTTTCTTTAGATGATGGGGGAAACCAGCACACTCAGAGGAAACCCACAAAGAGAGAGGGCGAACACGCA
>JAPZDY010000015.1:3399558-3427445 GCA_029783645.1 Ctenochaetus hawaiiensis | reverse complement strand
CCCACACAAGGCCACAAACTTCAGAGTGGTGCAGCAGCCCACTAATAGAAGTGACTGATCTCTGTTTTTGAGGTCAAAGATGTAACACACTTGAAAACAAAGACTTAAAGTGTGGAGAAACACATCTGAATGACTTATATGTCTTTACTTACAGAGCCTATTATCATTAACCCCACTGAAACAGAGATGATATTGCTAGAATGTACTTATATGTAGCAGTGGCAGGGGTTGTTATATACTGTAGCCACTGCTGTTCTTGCTACCTATAGAACAAAAACTTTACAGGAAGTTTCAACAAATTTACATCTGAAGATCAGTTTATTTGTCATTAGGCTTATAATTCAGCCTGTGTTGTGTTGTATAATGACTTGTATCATTTTTTGGAAGCTTAGCAAAGTCTTATGTCTATTTGAATGCAAACTGAATTCATATGATCTAAAGAAGGATAATTAGAGTCATGCGGAACGGCAATACAACAATATCATAACTGTATAAAGGCAACAAAACGAATTAAATTTAAATTTAAATGTCTCATCTTTTGCCTTTCTCTTTCATTGTTTAATTTGGTTTATTATTCACCAAAGAATCCACTAACTCACACATACATTTTGGCCTTTAACTTTACAGTTTTCTGTAAAAAAAAATTGGGTCACTTGAGATAAAAATGCAACAACAAAAAACTTCTAAGCTGTAATAGTTTTCACCTTCTTGTTATTTTTGCTCTGTTTCAAAGAAGCAGGTTTAATTTGGTTAAATTGCCACATGATAAACTATCAAGTGGCTACTTTCGTCAACTGTGTCATTGTTGTAGATGTGAGTGTTGTATGAAAGGAGTTTCCTTTGATACACAGACTGAAAACTCCACTTATTTACTGAAAGATCCCTCTGGAACATGACAGTCCGACATGGATCTGTTAAAGGTCACCTACTGTTTCACTTTCAATATGACCCTTTTTTACCACAGTTGATCATGATTTTCCCTTGTTGACTGCTCCGTGTGTGTCTCTCTGGACAAAACCTTCTTACAATCAGCATTCTGGTAAAACTTTGTCATATTACCGACTGTGTCCACCTACTGCAAGAACTTGCCAAGACATTGACTTCACCTGATGCTCGGCTCAACTTTTCCACAGTATGTTTCTGAGCAGAATCTACCACTTTGGCTTTGTTTTGACATATGGTTTGGTAAAGTTGATTGCAGAAATAAGCATCAGAGATGAAGTAACACTACTTGCTCATTTCAATCTAATTCAGTATACAATGGTTGATCTTTAAGGTAGCCAGTTTGATGCCGTGTTTGTCCCTTGTGTGTGCGTGTGTGTTTTAAGAGAATATAATCTCACAAACATAATTGACACTGAAATGTTTTAAACAACCTAACGCTGTGAAAACTGATATGGGTGTGTGAATGTGATCGTTTCTGTCACAAGAGAATAACAGAGTGTTGACATCAGTGTGAACATAAGGCCATGGAGGATGTTTCTGTCATGGATCAAGGGGGCATTAACCTCCTCTTTCTGGCCAAAACATCTCAAATAGGAGACAAACATGTCTCAAACGTGACACTGTGTAGTATAACACATACCTCTGTCTGAATGGATGAATCAATCACTAACAAAAACACACACACACACAGCAATAACTACATCCATGACCGCATCAGCCTCATCTCTTTGTGGAGACTTTCAGCTCAACAACTCTGTCAGTGATCACTATGATCAGGAATTTGAAGGTCTCTATATTAAGCCTATACCTCTCAACCCCATGTGACTGGCTGCAAATACCACACACAGTCTGCTGCTGAATCATTGAACAGATGACGTCCAACATGTGCACAAATATAAAATTAAAATATTTTTATTTTGGCTATTTGGAAGGGGAAAGACATAGTGAAAGGTAAAAAATATATACATTTAAGATAGTAATTTATATCAAATTAACTTTCAGACAGTCAGGTGGCCTTCTGGAGAATTTCACAGGTTCAAGGCAACAGATATTTCCGTCCCTTGCGTGTAAAAGCACCATGAACTTGTTTGCAAGTATGCAACTGTTATATAATGTGACATGCATCATAAGACCCACTATGTTCATTTTAAAAACAGCACACATTGAATTTTTCTTATTCTTTTTTAAACAAGCCCATTTCATATTTGAACTTTATTTAAACTGGGCAGGTGATCTAAGTGCAAACACATTTTAATGGCAACTGATGCTCATGAATCATAGTTCTGAATGTACTGTAAGTGGAAAGTTATTAAGGCATGGTTGCTTCACACTGGCTCAGTTACACAAACTAACAAGTCACAGGAGCTGCAAATTGCAACCACAGTCCTCCACTGGAAGCCACTGAATAAAAATAATGAAGACGTTTGGAAATTCAGATGTAGTTTTTTAAAAGGTGACAGCGGTCTTATGATTTATTCTTGATAAGATCTGCCTGCTTCCCTGGCTGCTGGAGACTCAATTGTTAAAATAATCAGAAAGAGTTTATTCAGAAGTCACCAAAACTTACTCCTCAGCTCTTCACAACATACTACTCTCTGTCCTGGGAGATGGAGGGATCTTAGGTCATCTGGATGAGATGTTCAGTACATATGCTGAAACTTAATTCCCAGCAACCCTCTTTGAGGTCAAGGTAAAGGAATAGTTGGACTTTCTGAGAAACATTCTTATTTACTTGCTGGTCAAGAGTTCAGTGAAAAGACTGCTATTTCTTTTATGTCTATAAAACCATTAGCTGATTAGCTTAGCTTAGCAACTCTCCAAAGGAATCAAGGCACCGCCCCTAAATCCCACTTTTTAACATGTTGTATGTAAAGTGATGTTTAATCCACTGAGCAACAAAAGTGTGAGAACAAATGATGAGGTTTCTCAAGGGTTTATGTTGCAAACTATTTTCTCTGGCAGTGACAAAGACTTCCTGTAGTAACTTGCTGCGAAACAATGAAACCTCTGGTGAACTTTAAAAATCAAGAATATCTAGATTAGGTCTGTAACTGGTTTGAAGCAAATAAACTTGTTTATGTAAAGTGTAATTTCATTTAATTATGGCAGTTTAGGCTACAATACACATGGTTGTAATAACCAAAATAAAGCTAGTTTTGTCATAGTAGATGGGAAAAACTTCTTTTCTTACTTTTCTTTGAGTGGAACCAGTTGATCAGTAGCTTAAGGTTGATGTGTGTGACATCAGAGCTTATTCAGAAATGACATTTCCAGGCCTCATTGTATAAATGAACGCTGTAGCAAAAAAATAATTCATGCAATTATCAAAACTATTTTATTAAATTTAAGATTTTTTTTCCATTTTTTATTGTTTACAATCAATCTTTTTGAAAGAAAAATTTCAAAATGCACATTAAAAAACTGCATGTACTCCACAAACCAAACAGGGTGCTGGCAGGCATGTTTTTCTTTGGAGAGAGCCAGGCCAGTTATTTCCTCCCTGTCTTTATGCTGAGCTTAGCTATCAATCTACTGGCTGTAACTGCATATTTATACAGCATACAGTTATGAGAGTTTTATTAATCTTTGTAACAGCGTTTTTTTTACAATAAAGATAATGGGTGTATTTTCTAAAATGGAGTACTTCTTAAAGTGATAACGTAAACAAGCCATTCAGCTCAACTCACCGCTCAATGGTCATTTCTGTAATAACAGGCTGCAGTGCTCACTGTGCAAGTTGAGGCAGTGGCTTTCATGTAAGTGGTTTAACCCTCCTAAGCAATCATAGTTACTAATGAAGCATATCATGTCAGACAGATTTATAACTGCTGGTCCTGTTCAGTGCCAAATGGTGGAGCTACACAAATACAGCCACATCATACAGAGCTGAGAGCAGCACATCTGTGTTGAGCTGAGTGCACATGCTCCTGCAGATGACCCAGTCTGTTCCACTTGGGAGGAATTAATTATCTGTGACACGTTGGGACAACTCCATCCTTCATTCTTTGGCATTTTCCCACATTTAGGTTAAGGCCTGTGTACAATAGCAATTTTTTCCACATGCTGGTGTCTGTTTTCAATAGTTCCCAGTGAGGGGAGAGCATATGCTACAGGATGAGACTGCCAAGAGAAAAAGTGCAACCCAGATCTTTTTTCATTTAAATTTTTGCGAAACCGCACTGGGTGCTTCCAGTGGAAAACCTCTGAACTTTTCAGATATGCGCTGGTGTCGTGTGGTTTGCTCCTTTTCAGGGAACCAGTCATATATTATATGGACTGCACTAGTCACCCTGGTTATAAAGAAAATGACCATGTCTGTCTATCCTGGGCTTTATGATATATAAGAAAGAAACAGAAATTCCAATTGAGACAGAAAGGTCTATTTCTAGGAGCAGACTCGCCGAACACTGAATCTTGCTGCTTCTGTCATCCTACGCCATGTAAGCTTGTTGTTAGCTGTTCAGCCAACAGGTCGTCTGTCAGACCATACCATGGTCCATTATTAACATTTGCTCCCAAGATATACATAAGTTTAGTTAAAAAAATAAAACTTCTTTTAGAATTTTAGTCTTTTAGAATTGGATTTTAAATTATCATTATTTGTTAACACGGCAAATAACCTAGAATACCCCCATCCGAGAATTTACAAAATCTGTTACAGAGTAGTTCTCTAGCTTCAGAAGATGGCGGTTGACATCAAGTACAAATGCATGATAACTCTGATATCTATCATGGGCCAATACACAGCTGCATATTTCTGATTCTCCAGCTGCACACCTGGAGTGCATGCAAGGTTTTCAGCCAGAGCCATCATAAATCATCTGACAGGTGCTGTAGACCTGCTTCAGACCAACATCTGAAATACCATTTATGTTGCTTTGAAGCCACTTTTCTAGGCTGAAAAGTCTTATTAAGATCTCTGGAAAGCAGGCAGAGATCATGCGTGTTAGTCTGAGTTACCATTTCGAAATGGCGGCGGACTGAAATACCAAGGATAATTCCAAAGGAAAATGATAATAGTTTTGGTGGATCAAATAAAATGAAATACACTGCAGATACAACCCAAGAGAAATAAACACTATGATGAAAACTCTGACTTCAGTGCTGTCATGTGACATCAAAGGGCACTTGGGCTTTAGTAAACACCATGTTGGCCCTTTGTACACATGCAGAGTATGTCCCAACCTTGTTTGTGAGTTAACCCTCCACTCTGTTCATCTTATCAGCTAGTATTGATCTGCCTGCTCATGTGTGCTATGCAACAATATGTAATCCTCGTTACGTTCAGGGTTTCAACCTTGACGTAAGAGGAGAACACTGAACGTCTGCTGTATTATTACAGATTTATTACAAATTTACTGGAGGTGTCGTCAGTTCCTGTTAGACTGAACAGGAACCCTTGACTAAGAAAGTTCAGTCTGTCCTATCTTTCATCGAGTGTGCACGATGGAAAACTACACTGCAAGTGTAATTTGAGAGCTTTTGCCTAAATATCTGAGCTTGTGAAGTCACCTGCACTTAGATGTCATTGGCATTCAGGCATACGGGACAGACTGCTCATTCAGCAGGATCCCACATTGGTGGAATGAGCTGATCACTTTCTTGTTTCCCTCTTGTTTGTCCCATGAACTCAGGCCAACTTAAACAGACCATGATAAACAGTCTGTACAGAACATGAACTACACATGGGGTAAAACTCAGATCTAAACTGACCTGTTTACACTCAAGTATGATATGTTTACAGTGTTTTCTGCATTCAGATTTAATACATTATTGATTTAAGTTTCTGTCTAAAGAAAACGACTTACCACATCAGTAGGTTGAGGATTTATGACTAACTTCAGAAAAAAATCAACTGCTGGAATCCTTTTTACTACCTCTCGCAGGTCAAAATAAGTGCATCTTTAACTTTATGTAATCATAAATTCAAACTTTAGGTCACATTAGTACTGTAAAATGGTTAATACGAAATTAATATGCTCTTACAGATGTCATTCTTTTAAAAAAACATGTTGGACTCTCCATTGAGTCTAAAATTTGTTTTCTATTGCATCAGTGACCATGAACCTGGCAAGGTCTGATTACTCAGAGGTCCGATGTGGGACATTTGGGCAACGAGGCAATGATTGGTTTTCACAAAACAACGTGTTCAAAGAGCGATAAAAGGAAACTGTAATGACATCACATCCCACCCCTCTTCTCTCGCTAGGACCTTGTATTGTTTAGATGTATTATTTAAAATCATACATTTCAGTTCTGACTCATACTGAACCCAGTTCGATTTTCCTGGCACTTATGACATGAACTTTTTAAACACTGTGTGATTCTTTTGATTAAAATGAAATCACTAAGTATAAGTTAGCATAAATGCTTCAGTCGAATGTTGACTTTGAGTGACGGCATCATACCTTTATCAGACACACTGCTGGGAAAGGCTGAACACAGCACCTCTGAAGGTCACTAACCAACGTGCTGTACTTATTTGTTTCATCTTCACTGAAAACAAAATGTAAATATTTTCCCCACTGTTTTCAGCCTTCATGCTAAGGTCAGCTAACTGGCAGTAGGTACCTTACTGTGGTATCCATCTTCTCGTTTCCCTTGCGAGAAGTAATAAAATGTCTCTAACTTTAAACTCCAGCATTAAACTATTATGCAGCAAAGCCTTTGTCATGCTAAGCAGACTTGCAATGTTAAAGTGAAACTCCAGGTTTTCTATCTGTCACAGTCGCACTTTCAGGTGAACTAGGAAAAAAAAGGAGAGACGATTACCTTTCTAAAAATTGGGCAGCTCAACTGTAAGGAAGTGAGAGCTTTGAGGACCCTTGCACTTGATTTCCCAAGTAAACTGCTGAACATTTAATGAACCTTAATAAAAGAAAAAAGAAAATAAATGCTTCTGATTTTACTAATGTGACATCTAACAAATCAAATCTCATGTGGCTCCCCGTTTTAATAACTAGCGACTGTAAACTCTGGTGTCAGTAGCAAACACTCTGGGTGAAAAGTTTTGTAAACTAGTGTACTAGTGGTCAAGCAGCTGTGGTTGCAAACATCCCTTTATGTTTATAGGATCTTCAGCAAGACATGGAACCCCTGTAGCTGACCTCTGACCTGTGACCAGCGTGCGGAGGGCGAGAAAAAAAGGGAATTTCCCTGTGGCAGCCTTTCACATTATAAAAAGCTTAGATGTACATGGTTGCTATGAAAACATTACAAGAGGCGTCGGTACACATTTAACATTTTTCGATTATGCAATCCTGTAGGTAATAATAGGCAGAGTCTTACACCGTACCACCGTCTCAGATTTCCATAGAAAGTGTTGACAGCATTCTGGATACCTGCCAAATGGTTCTCCCATGTGTGGCACGGCCTCACTGTGTCTTTGTATCAGTGATATCCAGTCCCTTGAAACTGACTCTACATCTGGTTCATTTGCTCATTGGCACCCCGATCAAAAACCAGCAGTTGCCCAGCAGGGTCTGACCTATATATGTCAATCAGGTCCCCTGACAGCCAATCAGAATCCACAGCAGAGCACTGCCCTGCTGAAAGGTGTTCAAACCTACGCTGGCTTCTCCCCTCACCTGCAGCCTTGTTAAGTTACTGAGGAGTCTTTTGCTGGAGTTTTAACAAACTGTTTTACAGTGAACAGGTACAACAAAGGGGCCCTCCGTCAACTTTACACAGAGAGGTCAGTTAACTCATTGGGAAAACTTATGTAATATCTTGTGTGGCTTTGAAGCAAACATTTACAAATATGAGAAATGACCCATATGATGTCATGGTGATGCCATCTGAGTTAACGCCACTACTGCTGTTACATAAAACCATGATCCAAATTATCTCAGCCACTTTATTTTTAAAGATACTCAGCACTCCAAAATGAGAGTGTGGTGTTTGAAAGATGGCAGTATTTACCAGTCAGTTTGTGTCTTATTAAAGATGTTACCGAGATGCATTATGGGAAAAGTTGGATTCTGTATTTTTAGAATTTGATTCCTACTGAGGAGTAAAAGTCATGATGTCTCAACCTCTACTGTCTAAATCTAGACAATTTTTTAATTGTCTCTAACAAGACCCCAAACATAACGAAAATGCAATGCTAAATAGCTGGAGTAACAAACTGGGAGGATTTATGACAAAATGTTTAAGACTCCCTTTTAAACTTTAGCTGGCTGAATTACATTCTACATTCAAATATGCAATTTTTTAATTTTAGTTTTTTTTTTTTTTCTTTTTTAGCAATCTGACTATGTGCTGCAGTGTAACTTAATTGGTACTGGCCCTGTTGCAAATATTTTTCTTGGGCCCTCCCTGTCGGCCCAAACACAAGCAAATCCTCATGCACACACACGCAGGCATACAGAACATTTAAAACCGTAAGTGTAATAAGCAAGGTGGGAAAGGTGTGTGTATGTATATTGCTATCGTGAAAATGTTAAAGTAGTTGTTAATGTTGCTGTTGAAAGGTTATTTTGAAGGCATATATGTATATTTGTGTACATATATATTATACACACACATATATACATACACACATATTATCCATATATGTATGTATGTCTATACCAAAACTATCAATAGCTCAAACCTGTGATCCAACATTTTTCTTTTTTCTCGTTTTTTTTCTAATTCCCAGCACATTTTCATTTAAAATGACAAATAGAAAAAAATTCTCATTTATATCTACCAAAACACCACAAGTGTGCAATGCAAAGCTTTATCACCAAAATATTTATCATTAAACGCACCCGCTTTGGTATCATTACAAAGACGTAGGGGGTGCCTCATTATAAAGGTTTTTCAGTGCCACATCAGTTCCATCAGTACTCTTATGTAAGTGAGGTGCATAGAGAACACAGCCAGTTTGAAAGTGTGCATGCACAGTGACTGTGTGGCAACTGGGTATTTTTAGCAGTCAGAAGAGCAATGATAGGAACTGAACTCACCGCTTAAATATGCCTAAGCCTACATATTCTCCTGGCTGAATATAGTCTTTCTTCTCAGTCATGTGCTGTTATTATACTGTATAGCTAGGAATAGGGTGTGTTGCTTTAAGAGCTTTACTTTAAGTGTCATAAGACAATGATGGAAATGATTTATTCCTGCAAAGAAAGTGACAACAACTAAGCACCTTGATGAAAAGCTTCAAAGCAAGAAGCACATTTTAGAAAATCCCTCTCAGATCTAAATGATACTGTTCAATCTCACCATTAAATCCATGTGATTCTCTTTCTTAGGGAGATTATCAGGCTCTTACAAGGTCAAAGAGGGAAAAACCTAAAACACACACCAGTGAAAGGAGACAAGACAGTGCAAAAAAAAAAGAAAGAAAAAGAAAAAAATGTTTCTGTGGCGACGCGTGAAAAAACTGGAGCTAAAGGGAGTTAATGAGCTTTACTGATCAGTTTTTGGAAATCAAGCTAAACACAGCAAATTTGTACAATATTTCTGGCCAGGACATGCAAACAGTTTCAGCTTAGTACTGCAGACATAACATTACTGTATTTATGAGTCCTTGGTGAGCTCAGCAAGCCAGCAGCACGCTACTGCTGCTGTTACATAAACCCATGATCCATATTACACTTAAAGACCTAGTTCACATCTTCACAATAGTCATTACGCGTCTTACTTAAGAACTTGATTGATTTCAAGTTCATTTTGAGTTGCATGCTTACGGTAAATAGACACAAATTAGTGTTAATAATGCAAACTGGAAAAAAAACTAGTTGTCGCCTTTGTGTTTGCAAGCGCGGAAAAAGCAGCAAAGCAAACATGCAAAACATGTGAAGTTTTATTCAGTCCAACCGGTGACTTCAATGGAAACGTGTGGTTTTGAGTGAAAGTCAGACACTGAATTATCACCATGCACCGGACTAAACTGCAATTGCCTTGTATAAATAAAGACGCGTGTTTGGCGCTTAACGCTGCTTTATACTGACTCCAGGCAACACCCTGCAGGAAGCGCTCTACACACTGTTGCTCCTTCTCTTAAACATATTACACTCAATAAATGCAATGCAACAAATAATAAATAAAAAAAACAGTCTTTTAAAAAAAGTGAACAGGTAATCGTTTTCTTTTATTACATTTGTAATTAGACTATAAAACCTCCCAGTCGCTTGTTCCAATCAATTAAATAATAAGAATTAAACTCCCCGCTTCCAGGAAGCCACATAACCTTCAGTTAAAATTAATTGGCCTATTTAAATCACATGCAAGGTGGAAGAAGAAAGAAAAGTAAGGAACTAGCTTTTTTTTATGTTAGGGTCTTACCTTATGTCTCAATGCAGCGGACAGCTGTAGCAGGCAGAGGAGGAGGCGGACTAGTGGAGACAAGAGCTGGAGACCCTTCCCATTTAACAAGCAAGGAGTCTGAGTGGAAATTTCCATCTGCCATGTGATGATGGCAACTCCTGAAGCGTCGTGTTACACCGCCAAGCACTGCTGGGGGGTCCTCATTCTCTCAATCACCCCGTTTCTTGGTATGCATATGACAAGGCGCAAGAACACGAGCCAGGAAAAGCATGCAAATGCGTAAAAGTTGTTCGATTTGAGCGGATTCATTCGGCTGAATCGTGTAATTTCTTCATGTTAAACAGGCTTGTGTTAACTGAAGATGTAATTATCAGTATGCATATTTAAACAGGCTAAAGGGTGCTTGTGCAACGTTTCAGATTAAAAAGAGAAGGTTTATTTAATGATTGTGCCCGTTTACTGACTGGGATCCTTTGTTTACATTCCGCCTGGCCACGTTGTCGGGAAAGAAAGGGGCGCTCCGTACTTCCAACTGCAATTATGTTTTAAAGGGGAAGTAGAGAGTGAAAACAGAAGCAGTTTAAGGTGGAATTTGTCTCTCAAACGTTATAATTAAGGTATTTTCAACGTGTCATGTGGCGGACAATACTAGTGCTTAAGAGTGGCCATAAAATGAAAGGGTGACGTCTAAGTAAAAGTGCCATTGATCTGGCTCTTTTACCCAGACTATCAAATTGAGATTTTACAGTTTTAGAAAATGATATATATATATCGTAAAGGATTAAACTAAAAACAGATAACTTTAATATGTATATATAAAACAGTTAAAAGTAGCTCCAGTTCGAGCAGAGCATTGAATGCTTCTAATCAGTAAGCTGCAATTTACTAGTCATATGAGTAAAGATTGATGTGCAACTATTTTAAATTCGACCAGTGATTCGAGTAATGTTCTAAGCAGAGACTTCAGTCATCCCCCTCTTGTTGCAACTTGCCCATTGTGTGACTTTGCTGCTTAGTCGGTTTCCTATCACTGTAAAGTGACTTTTAGTTCGACATAATAAGACATTTGAACACACCACTTTGTAGAAACAGGGATGGACAGTTTTCACTTTTTACTGACATTTTATTGACCAAACACTTTATAGATTGGAAAATATCAAGAAAATATTCAACAAATGAATCAAAATAAAAATAATAATTAGTTGTAGCTCTTAATAAGAGTAACCTGACAACATAGTTAAATAATACAGTAATAAAAAAAATCTTAAAGGCTAATTTGCTGCTTAATGATCAATTATACTTAAACAAAAAATAATAAATATATATAGCTTAGTGCTTTTCCCTAGTACTTCCTCTTTTGCCAAAGTTCAATCTGAATGTAGTTTTATTTTATAATGGAATATTTCTACAGAGTAGCAGTCCTTCTACTTCTGTTACTACATAAGACATCTGAGAAGCAAGCAATGAACTAATAAGCTTGGAAACTGTATGTCTTTGTGTCTTTTTTCCTGAACTGCACTTCAGAGTTCACGTGTCAATCAAAGTGTGTGTGTGTGTTTGGCATTGTGATTTTTGTTTTCTAACTTTCAGTGGTGCTCCTGTTTCTGTCAGTTCAGTCTTTGATTATTTGTTCTTTATAAAACCCAGTTCCTTTTCTGTTTACTTCAGAAAACCACAAATGTAAAACACATCATTTTCTCTCTGGCCGAGTATTTTTCCAAAGAACGCACAACCAGAGTCCATTTGCAAAACAGGCATTTGCATATTCTGTCTTCATTTCTGTAGCCATATATGTGGGTTATCCTACACAAGATTAAAAAAAATGTTGTGTATCAAACATAAATATATCTTAAAGCAACACATACAAAACCAAAAGATAGAAATAAGTTATTTTATTTAGTTTTAAATGATGTGCAAAACTTGAAAAAAGTATACAACTCAAACAATAAAGAAAATATGTTCCAAAAACCTTACTATGATCACTGTTCCTCACCTTTCAGGGTATTTCTGTCATGCTAACGCTATGGTTTGTATGTGAAAAGTCAACTCAGTGTTTGTAAATCATCCAAGCACTTTTTCATTTCATTCAGCCAAACAAAGTATGTGTAAAAAGGAAACATATCATTAGGACGGCACATTTCTTACACACCTTACATCTTCCTTCTTGGATTTTTATATTATTGTTGTTAATGTTCTTTGCTATTTCCTCCTCCTGTATTCACAGGGTGGAAAGAGGAAGCTCGTGTAAGCTTGACAACATCCGCACACAGTCTTCACAACACTCTGTGCCAACAGGAATGTGACAGACATAATTTCCTGTAGGATGTTGAAAGATGATTGACAGCTCTCTCCCCTTCCTACCAACATATTAGCATGTTGCTTGCAGTGTACATAAACAACTTAATCTACATCAAGTCGTCACATTTTCATACACTTTTTCATGTGAGGGGTTAAGGGCTAAAATTGTCACGTTAAATAGAGCAGTGATATTTTAAGAGGCATTAATGTATAAATGTAATATCAAATTTGACAGGGTCAGAATCCTCTAATCGCAGATATCTTTTCCAAACAGATAGTTTGAGTCGTCTGTCATTGGTCACTCTCTTCTGCAAACTTGTCTGTGTGTTAATCTGTGCCAAGTTACAGCCACTAGAAGTGGCTTCTGCTGAGACTGGTACTCTGATATACTTTGCCTCACCCTGGATTCTAAATGATAAAACTTCACATGAATTAAATCCAGTAATGTTGCCTGAGATTGTGTGTCTGATTGTCCATTATAATTTAACCAATTAAGCAGCATTAATTGGAGTCACATGACTAGAAATGTTAACCAGGTGTGTTTGGGTACAGCAGGAGACTCAGAGGGAACTTGTTCCTGCGGATCCAAACAGATATCAAGCAGAAGTATATCACTGTCAGTGAATATTTGTGGGAGAAAGCGAGACAGCTGTGTACACTCTCAGTGTATCACATGTTCTTTATACAACACATTTAACTTGACATAAGTCCAACTGTCTGATATGTTGCAGAATAACAGAGTGACTGTTGAGCAGAGAAAGTTAGGCCCTATAGTCAGGGTTAGCACTTAGTCGTTTAACTACAAACTGCAATGGTCTATGATGGTCCATTGGTGGTGGTACTTCTGCTCTCTACATATACGATTGGCCTTAATATTGGTCTCTGCAGAAAATGATAAACCTAACATGCCAGCATTTGCTACCTATGTTACAACAGATAAACACACATAAAAATGTCCTGTCATTTTTATTCTTTTGTTTTTTAGCTTTGGAAAGACTATAAAAAGAAAGCACCTATCAAAAACTTTTAATAAAACATGGACAGTTTCGGCATCACAGCAAGGTTTATCGAATGTTCCTTTGAATGTGAATGTATGTAAAATCTATATTTCATTTTCATCAATGGTAAACCATGAGATAAGAACTCATTGGTTCCACAAATCCTCTGTAGTGACAATCTAGAATATTATTTTTTTCTTTTTACTTGTATATGATGAGGAAATATCCCTTAAATTTCACTGCTCAGAAATCATGCTAAAATACAAAGAAAATAATCATCTGTGTGTTTTGAGATATAGCATGATGGTATAATCTATTGGAATTGATTAAAAACAAATAATATGTCTGAACCTGTTTAAGCTGCTAATAAGTTTCCGCACTAGGATGTTCTTTTTACACCCTTTTGATGAGATTTGTCTCCACAAAACACAGATACCCATCGTCCATGTTTACGATACCAATATTGGATAAGGGAGCTGTCTCATGTTCTGAATTACATTAAAGAACTCAGTAAAGCATCTCACATGAGAGTAGTGTTCTTCAGCTGACAATGATTAAATTCTCCAACACGAGAGTAATCAGGTCTAGTTCCTGTAGACAAGTTGCACAAAGTATCAATCACTGATCATCCATCCTTAAACCTATGTCAATGTTTTTCATGTGTTTTACATCAAGGACCCTCCAATTGATGCAAGTTAGACCAAGGACCCCCGTTTGTTAAGATTTTGTCCCTTGCTTTTATATGTTTAATTGCAGAAAGTGTATGAAACCCGTGACCAAACCAGGCATACAGTGTTTAACTTAAGGATGGAATTATTATGAAAATCATTTTTCCCCTTTCTGATGCAGACACCCTGGAACCCTCTCAATGACCCCTTTGAGGTCCCCAGACCCCACTTTAAGAGCCAATGGTCTGTTTAACCACATGAGCTGTTGTTACGTTCCTGCATCAGCCTTTTTTAGTTTTTATCTTTATTTTAGCTCCAGCATGTGGTACTGCTTTTGGTTTCTGTTTAGCAACAAGTAAATATTTTGAAATATCTGGCCTGCGAATTTGCAGGCTTATATACTGAACTGCATGTCCGAATGGTGCAGAACCTGGCTCATAAAGGGTGACCTAGTTAGCTAAAATAGAAAATGCCTTTCACTTGTGGAAGGTGAGAGGCTTGAAGCTAATGATAACATGGTGGAACTGTACTTCATTCACTTTATTAATTTTATTTCAAGAATACTATATCTAAAGATAGTAGAGCTTTTCATGAGGACTTGCAAACCAATGTTGAAGAAAATTTAGAAAAAGTAAAATTATGGAACCAAGTTTAGGCTTACATTTAAGTTGAAGACGATTCTGATTTTTTTCAGGTTTTTTTTTATGGTGTTTACTGGTGTTTTCACATCATGTCTTCCCTATCATTTGGACAAGCTAGATGTGGTATATCACAAATTGCAAGCAAAACACAAGCAAAAAAAAAACTTAAAACCTTCGGTGGATAGCAGACATGTCAGAGTTTCCATAAGTATAGTTAGGATTTGGCAACGTATATGGTAGAGTTTGCCGTTTTAAGCTTCCTTTTATTAGCAAAAACTACTGTATGAATCAGCCATCACTTTGACATCATAGCTGGTATTATTGCATGTTTAATAACCAGTAACACTGTGTCAGCCACTGCTGGTACAAACCAACAAGCTAACAAACAACATAAATAAAAGATGCTAACTACACTTACTTTCCAATACTAACCCTGCTGGTTGCCTGTCTTGGTGCACCACAGACACTTTATCAGGCAAACATTATGAGAAGGCAACTTACTAAAGCAAATTACTAAGTCAAAGCAAACTTTTCTGTACATTTCCCTTCATTACCAGATGATTTACCAGCTTCTTTTGATGGAAAAAGGAGATTACAGTCACAAGTTGAAGTGGTTTTATAACCAGCCAGATATAATTATATACTTTTACAATGCTGTATTTAATGCTGTTTGTAGTTTGCACCAAGATAAGTCTGTATAAGAGTTGTTTAGAAGTATTAGACTATATACCCAATTTAATGATACAAAAAAAAATAAAGATGCTTGATTTGAGGTGTTTTGGTTGTTTTTACAAAATCATTTAAAATTCAGATGTTGATACTTAACCACTTTACCTGAAAACATAAAGAGGATCTGAGTGTTTTGCTGTAGTTTTACTGTCTTTACACTGAAATGGCCTTAAGGTAGTAACCTTAAAAGTCCTCACGTGCGTGAACGTGAGCTTCTACAAGAGTCTTTATCTAAACTTTAGCCCTTTAATCTTTAACAATAAAGATACTGGAATCTGTGAACTCAAACGGCTCTTAACTGAAATTACATTTGACCCACATGATGATGAAAGAAGCAACACAGGTGCTTCCGACCATGTGAGCAGTAAATTATATTGCTCCGTCCTTAAGTCTCATAATATTAGACTTCATGTAATCACACATTGAATCGAAGACAAAGTCAAAGTTCTCAATGAGCATGTCAACAAATAAACACTAAGAACTTAAAACTAGGAATGTCTTTTACTTCCAGAAAATGATTGTAAGTGCCCAGAAGTTGTTGGTCTTTTTTAGATAACAGAGAGTTAAATTTGCACAGCAACATGCAACTGAACCATCAGTAGCCATCCAGCCCACTCTGGTCAAACACAGTTGAACTTGCTAACCTGGACTTCAGCCTAATACTGACAAATAGAGCTTACATAAACTACAGACTGGAACGTACCTGTTACTGGGAAATAACTCCCATTGAGCAAATCAGTTAAACAAAAGGTCTCGTTATGTAACCGGAACAGAAATGACACAAATGTACTGAGCAAATTTCTCTTGTTTGATGATTACTGAGGGGAACTTGACTGCACTGTACATGAACTGGGATGGATGGAATAAAGAAACAGAAGTTTAGACAAAAAGTTGAGTCTGCAAGCCTGGCAGTGCCTTGCTAAGAGTCACAGAGAAGTGTATGGTGCACCATCTCTTTTCTGGATAACAACCACATCTGTGTTTTGCTCTGGTTTGATTGACAAGCAGCACAGGAGGGAGATCGCTATATGTTTTTGTTCAATCCAACATCTGCGTGCTTGATTTAGAGCAAAAAGAAGCCGGAGAACATAGATTTGACAAAGACCTTTCACCCTGAACGTGGATGTTTATCCAGATGGGTGTTATTTTGACCAAGAGAGCAAAGACGGTCCAAGAATAGCCTGCAATATTTTACACTTACAACTGAACTAAGACTGAACTAGAAAAGCATAACTTGACCTAAAGGGAAAATAAAACAAAGTTTAAGTCTCTCTGTCAGCAAGCTTAACAAGACCAACATGTCACCAACGCTAGGAGAAGATATTGAGCCAACAGCCACAGATCTCCCAAAAAGTATTTCTGATTGCATAATAGTGGTCTACACTTTGCAAAAACTATTTTTAATACAAGCTACACTGAATATGCCAATTCTCTTATACTCTATGAAAAATGATAATGCAGATATATTTTGAAATAAACTCTGATATCTCATGACATTTAATGCTCAAAGTGGAAATGTGCGACTACTTTCTGTCCTCTGAAATGAAGTTTGGTCTCTGGTTTACGGTCATGGACTCAATTTTTAGGTACATGATAAAATTGTAAGTGATGATAAGTGTATGTACTTATCAGTGGTCTCAAAAAAGTAGAAATTCAGGTACTGATGTTGGTCAAGCGATATAACTTTGAACACTTACTGACAAATGTTACTGCTTACACCTGCAACATTAACATGACTGTCTATCGCTCTGTTCATGCACTTCATAAAATTACAAGGCACACTTTTCCCAGCTTTAATCCTGATGACTACTCTGACATGACTACCTCTTTACATGGCTATTTTGCTGATCATCTTCCCCTCCTCCTCTGGATAAAAAAAAGATACCTCATGTACATGTTTTATGTTTTATACATACACAATCATTGATATGATGCACATGAATCAAGACCGTCAATGCAGAAATGGATAATTCACGAAAAAAAATAATTCTGGTGATTGGGCTGACATAATCCAAGTGGTGATTACATGAGTCACAATTATGTATTGGGACATGAATTTGAGAATATATAAAAGTAATTTATGCAAGACAGGATTTCCACTTTCAGTGCCACGAGTTTCAAGTATCATCCCTCCAAGTGGGTTAGTAGGTCAGCTAAGAGTCTGACCATCTTGATTTCAAGCTTATTAAAGAGTTGCTTCTTGTACTATTTACTGCTGTAAACATTTCAGTGCAAGGTTACTAACACTCTATGATTCAAAAGCACTGCTTGCTATTAAAATCTGAGTGAATTTACGCAAATATTTAGAATTAAAAAGCACATTGCAAATACAATGGCAGATATTCAGTATGTGTTCAAAAGCAAGATAGTAACCTGAGCTAAAGCTTTAGATGTCTGTCTTTTCACTTTTTTGTTGCAGTAGCAGCCATGTCAGGATTTGACACAAGGAATGAGAAGTGATAATGAATTTATCACACATGAGTGTGCTGCACCACATGGAAATGAAACGGTTATTTCATTATAAAAAAAATTATGAACATCTTGCAGTGTGCAGGAATGTTGTTGCCTTTTCACACTATGAAAGCCAAGGTGAGGAAACTTACAAGTTCTTTCTTATCTCAGAGAAACCTGACTTGGGTCAAACAAACACAGATTAATGATGTACTTCACCCAAAATCTGGTTTATATGTGAATAAACAAGCACAGTTGTTAATCAAACAATTCACCGTGCACCATGTTGGTCCCCGGGGCTGCTAGCTAGTGAGCTAGCTAGCTAGCTGTTAATTTATTTGCCTCACCAATTAGCAGAGTTGGAATCCAGAGGTGGGCGCCACTGGGGAGAGCAAGGCACGCTGGTGTGTGTGTGAGTGTGTGAGTGTGTGTGTGTGTGTTTTGTGTGTTTGTGCCATGTAAAATGTTACATGTTTATATGTGTAAGTGCTAATCTTTAGTCAGATTTTTATGATCTTGGTTTTCAGTAGTTCATTAATAGTCCATGAAAAAATACAATTTTTTACAACCAGCAGACAAAAAGTTCAACCAGCGGCAACATTTCAAAGTAGCCCGGTTCATGTAAAACTATTGGTATGATGCTGCTGCCCTGTAAACACCTCAAATAGGTATGGTTTGCTTTAAGACTGACATTTTGGAGAAATCCAGGACACAGTTGCAAGTTATTTAGTTGTCTGGATTGTTCCCATGTGTTAAATCATACGGAGTGTCACCTACCATGGATTAAATCAAGTGCTTATTCTTTTTTGGTCCGTTTGGTGGGTGGTTAGACTTTATCCCTAAATGATTTTACAAGAGCCAATTTGGTTAATAGTTTTAGAACGATATTTTGATCAGGATGTAATTAAGTGTTGCAGTCTAAGTCTTAAGCTATTTCAACCCCTTTACCATAAAAGGTAATAGTTTAGGGGATATTAAAAGTAGACATTGTCTGCATCTTTTCTGCAAGAACTTAACTCTTGTTGTACATTGTCAGGTTTTAGACTGTCATAATCAGAGCGCCTAGCTATGACAAGTAGTTAGGATTCCAGCTCGTGAATCCTCTGAGCCCTCCTGTGTGCCCCTCATGCCGGGACGACAACACAATACTGAATGGCCTCGACATAATTTCCCGATTCTTCCGCTTCTCTGCTCCAGCTATTAATTTCGGAGGCTTGTTACATAAGGTATTATGCAATGTGTTTTTCCGATGTCTGTTTTTCTGGCCCCTGCTCGCTAATGGGTCTGGGGGCAGGTTTTGGTGGCTGAGGCTGCTGTTGACATTTGCATTTGCATGTAAGGTGCCCCCACTCCTCTCCTGCTGTTGGGCTGCACCAAACCCAAACAGCCCAACGGTCGGCTGGGTTGCAGGGACCACCACCATAATGAGCACATGTCGTGAAACATTTAGTGAAAACACAGGACACGTGCAGTTTGTCAGTTAGTACACAGCTTGGGTCCTGATTGTCAATATTGTCGGCTTTGTTATTCGGAGAATTATTTTTTAAGGGGCACAAAACAGAGAAAAGAGTGATTTACAGGCCATCTGGTGTGATGGATTCGAAATCCGGATGTGCACTTTCTGGCCTGTTGTTCAAGATAGAGACAGTTGTTCAAACAAAAAAATTACATCTACATGTGTCACAGTGGAGGGAAAATCAAAGGAGATGTTTCTTTCAAAGGAATTGAACAAAAAAAATGTCAAACCAACACAGAATCTTTTGGTGATCATGCCACCAACATGAACCATCGTAAGAAACTTACTGATAATTAATTATTATGGTTACTTGCAGGTAACAACAAGCTTAACACACCAGTGACTTATCTCCTCATTATTTCTATACCAAATCTGTTAGCAAACATTTTTACACATCAGTCAGTCCCCAGTCTGCTGAGTTGGTTGCTAAAACCATTATCACCATTAATAGCAATACCATAACTTCGGTGTTCAGCTTCATTCATCAGACCCTTCATGCCCCACCAGATTTTTGATCTGCTTTTTTTACATTTTCATTTTATTAGTATCATTTATGTGGTATGTAGTCGAAAGTTTCATATTATGAGTCAAATTTATTCTTCTAATTATGTAATAGATTAGCCTAAAGAAGTCACACCCCCTTTCTCAGTGATACTGGTTTCTTCAAAAACTTCAGGATGAAGCGAGGTAGCCTCTGATGATTACTGAGGGATTTTCAAATCTTTGCTGACAGTGAATGTGTGGAGGACCACAGACATACATACAGACAGATTTGATCAATTCTTGTCATTATCATTTTATTCAAGATCACAGGACCACAGTGGCAATTCCAGGCCTGTGGAAGCACACAAGAACCTGTGCAATCAAACCCGTGGTTGCAGTTTTCTGCACTGAGAAACAAAATGTGAACAAAATCAGGGTGGAATCAGCACAACTCATATATTTTGCAGTGTTAACAACTCAATAAATCTGTGAGATGCCAGTTAAATTTGAAGGATGATGGTGGGTTAGGTGACAATTCTCAGTGGGTTTTATACTATGAATAAGAACTTCACATATAAAATAATCCATTTTTCCTTTGCATATATAAAAACGTCCATTACTGCAGCTTTAAAAAGTGACGCGCATAAGCTGACCTGGTTAAAGTGTTTACATCTTTAGATCTAGTTCAGCGAAATGAACTTTAGCCTCCTTTTTAAATGCGTGATAAATAATGTGATACTTGTTTTATTTTTTCCCTTTCCTTTAGAGGTGAGTGCAGCTGTGGAAGTGCCTGAGAAGTAATCAGTGTCATGTAGCTGAAAGCTCAGTGGCTGATCATACTGTCCATACTCTGTATTCTGTCCTACCAGACTATAAATTGTAAATATCTGTAACATTTGTTAATGAATTTTGATCATTTTTGGCCTGACACTGATATTTCCACTCAACCATAACCATTATCACCATTCTAATATAAAAATTAATGTTGTCTGTTGGAACTTGAACATTGCAGTTTAAGTCTTTGACACAAGACCCAACAAGCAGACATCTCTCTTTCAAACCCCTAAAATAACCTTCAGCTATCTTTGTCCCCATTTGACCGACAAAGGTAGCTTTAAGTCACCATTACTGGACACATGAGCTAATCACATTAATCCCTTTAGTGTCTCCTAACCTCCTGTAGTTTAGTGGGGAATCAGTGTCTTGCTCAAAGACATGCAAGCAGAGTAGTTGTCAGAAAAAGGAGATCTGACTTCTTCTGCCTTGGATTATGAGAATGCTAACTCCATCATTTTTCAGTAAGAATTCAAGGCCACTCTGGCTCCAGATATTTGATCACAATACAGCCAACATGTCTGTCCATCAAACGTCACTGAGTGAGGAGGAGCTCTGTGGACTGCTGCCAAAGCAAATAAGTCTGATCTGAGAGTGCCTTGACTAGACTTAATAGCAAATAATTGAGTATTTACACATCCATCAGCACAGGCATTCATCTGCAGTCATCACTGTGACCCTCTGGAAAATGTAAGCCAATATTCAACCTGTTATGTGATTTGCTTCAGTCCTCACTAGCTCCTGCAGGATATTTTGTCTCCTTAGCTGCTAGATGGACCACGTTCACAAGTTAGTCATTAACTTTGTTTGTGTGCTATGTGGTGCAAGGCAAGTAGCGTTCATTTAATTGTTAGGTGAAAAATAATGCCAGGAGAACTTGAGACTGAACCAGAGCAGTAAATATTTGGGCCATAAAACCACAATCATGAGAAATAAGAGTTCAAGATACGTCACTCTTTGCGTTTTCCCTTTATCCATTGCTTTTAAGAATAATAAATACCAATACCTACTGCTACTTTAAACTTTATTTGTTGCTTGATTGTATATGAAAGATGACTGTCCTTCAAGTCCCCTAGAAGACATAGTAGGAAAATAAAAAGTTTGCAAAGGAAGTGACGTTTTTGTTGTGCTTTAAAGACCTTAAAACATCTGATTTAAAAGGTATCAATAGAAGCAAAGGTCCAGATTAACACAATCTGTAACTTAGAACAATATAAACTCTGATAATCTGCTCCTTGGTTTCTGTGTGAATATGGTTTGATAGATTTGATTAGAAGTTAGCTGGCAAAATAAAACAACAATGTACCAAAAATCATTACCACATTTTTACATTTTTCTTCCATATATTGTCATGTATGCCATAGAAAGACCTTAAACAAATCAATGTAAGCAGACTATTTTATTTCTGTAAGCAAATAGTTTAAATAACATTTGTATAAAAACGATCCTGTCCCAGGCTTTTTAATCTGTGGAAGCAAGTGGATCACTCTTACTGTGATCCCATTCATTGTACAGGAATCTCCTCAGTGAAATAACCAAAACTGTTCTAACTTTGGCATTAAGTTGCATGTTCTTTTCAGATCTCAAGGTGACTGAGAAAGAAGGCATTCCACCCCTTTAATTTCTCAGACTTTATGAGTACACTGTCTATCTGCGGGGATATTTCTGTATCCGTCCCTGGCTTGTTTCTGTTCCTGCTGTGTCATCACTCATGATGTTGAAGTTGTCCCTCGTTAGACTGTTTGCACAAACAGGGATTTGTCTGACGGAACGTCACGCGCCATTTGTTTTCACAAATTGAGTTGTGCTAATTCTGCACACTGAGCTGCAGCTCAGAATGATAAGATGTTACCATACAAGTGGGAGGGTAGGTGCTGGGCCAAAGCCCTGTACTTTTCCATCAGGCAGCTGTACAAATGGAAAGGGCCTCTGCAAGTTTATAAGTGGCCGTGCCTTATCAAGAGGAATCTTTTTTAGCCCCCTCCTCCTTCTCCTTGGGCTTTTGTCCCCACAGTTAAAGGGGGGTTGGGAGGACCAAAAGAAGTCCCTGAGTGAGAATGTTATTGTTTCCGGAGCTGCAGATGACACGCTTCTTAGTGATCGAAGGAGGATCCTTTGAGTGTGAGGCCAACACTTTGTCTGAAAGCCTGCCACCTGCATGGGCCCCGCCAACTTCCTGTCAACATTATATTTTTGGATTTGACCCTTTGACACTATAAACCAACCACAACTGGAGGTGACTTTGCATGAAATTGGCGAGGGGCAAAAAGAAAGCACCAAAAGGCAGCATTTTTGAAAACTGGAGAACAGAATGACACTTTGTAGAAACACAAAGTGGAAGCTGGTAAAACAGTGGAAACCGTTGTAACCTGAAGTTTAATTCAAGGACAGGCCCATGCTCTTTACCTGGAATGTGAACTCTGTCACCTTCTATAAGCCACACCTTTACCCAGTGGCTGCTGGGAAAAAGCTGAAAGGGGAAAATAAGTGCATGTATGTGTGTGTGTGTGTGGTTTCTAGGGTGGTGTCTTTAAATTCATAAAGTGATGATAGCATGACATATGACGTACACAACCCTCTTCACCTCCCACAGTTGTCACTGAAAGCACACGTGTGTCAACATGGCGGTGAAAAATGACCCCTGGCAGGAAGGGCCACACACATATCTTGACAAACATATTCAAAACACACCTACGCATACATACCGATCACACAGCTACACAAACAAAAAAAACAATATGGGCATGCTTACTGACAGTTAAAGAGTAGAGTGTGTGTCTTGCTGAAAAAAAAACACACTATATCTTAAACATCAAATGAGAAAATGCAGAAAAAAATGCTTGAATGAGTTACATGTCATATGAGTTATATTCGCTCCTCATGCGGCAGAGCTGCTGTAATACGATCCTGTGACCGAAAATGAGATTAAATAAGACTAGGTTTGATCACGCTATTATTCTTCTTACTGTATTTCAGTAGTTAGCTACTGAGATGTCTTACATAGGAACTTGATAAAATGGTTAATACAGTACTTCTGGGTCACATTTTTATGTTGTACTGTTTGCATCAAAAGCAGTAGTTTAATTGCATCTTCATGCAGACTCATTATCATCCCAGATCAATGCTGAATAGTCTGTAATGTCTCAGAAGATATGCCCTCTGAAATATGGCTGTTGGTGTGGAGCAGCAGTTCTCAAACAGACAGATTCCAATACTGACACATGGAGCCACTGCAGGAGCAATATAGAGAACAACTTAGATGAATTAATAGGATTTATGTCAGGAAAATAATCTAGGATTTGCTGATGCTGTTGTGGTGACCTTTACAAAAATTCTTTGTGGATTTGGAAAATTAAACCTTTTAATTAAGGTTTGCTTATTTACACTACTTATGTAAGGGGGCTTAAGTTTTATAACCACTAGTTTAGGGGGAGACGAGCAGTGGGAAGAGTACACATTCCTGAGGAATGCCATTACTTGTCTGGCTGCTGGATGAGAGTTTCCCCACCTTCACCTGCTGCCTCCTGCCTGTCAGGAAGTTTGTGATCCTCTTAGAAATAGGGGCAGGTACAGTGGGATGAGTTGAGAGCAGAGAAGATAGAAATGTGGTATCTATGGTGTCTTAATATTGTGTGTTTCAGTGATTTAACTGATATGTATTTTGAAATAATTTACTAAATGTACCTGCAAATTTAAAACTCTGGGATTTTCAGTTTGTAAAACTACAGCAGTTCGCTTGTGGTTCATTATTAAGCAGTACTCGTATGAAGCAGCCTGGAACAAAGATTCCTCACAACGGCTGCATAATGACATATGCAGGAATCCTTTAAAATGCTCAATCTGTCATCATGTCAAGTACTACCAACAAACAAGGTGTGGGACACTCACGCGGCAGACATGTCATGTGATATGTGTCAGATTTTAAAAGATGTGGTCAGCTCCGTCTTTAACTCTCTTTGTTGCCACACTGATACAATGTACTGTTGAACTGAGCCCTCATGCTGTCAGATGAATAATCATGGCTTCTGCGTCGGGTAGTCACTCTAATCAAACTGATGATCACATACCTAGTCTGAAACTTCTTTTAAAAAAATGCATGGCATGCATAACATGCACTGGGCTGGAATTGCAAGCTCTTTCTAAACAACACTGTGTCAACTGACTGAACCTATTATTATTCTGCTTTAATAATAGGTCTATTATATAATAATATTATATAAATAATTTATTTTAATAATGACTGTGGATAATAAGTTTGCATAAAGTGTTTGTGTAATAACTCCCACTGCAAGACAGGGGGAGACAAAAGTTCTGCAGGGTTTAGGAAAAGTGGCAATATCAGTTCATCATTTCCACTATAAATAAAAGTCCTACAGTCAAGACCTGATTAAGGTAAAGCAAGGAATAAGCAGGAATTACTTATATATATCAAGTAAAAGTAAGAGTTGTTATTGTGGAGTAAAAATGGCCACTGTAGGTGAATTACTGTATATTATGGTTTAGAATTAATATGACTGCTGTATTCCTGTTAAAGATTAATTTTCAAGACTGTATATGCCCAAGTTTGAGCTCATTTTAACTACTCTACATACTGTTGGGTAGTTAAATCTCAAGAGTGTTTCAAATTCTATAAGATTATTGTATGTTTGTTGTGTTGCTGTCCTGTGAGAACCGCATTTCTCAAAGAAGTCAGAAAAACAGTCCTGTTTTCAGCTTTGTTTCAAAGTTGTTTTTTTGTCCAGCCAATCTTCGAGGTGTTTTAAATCATTATTTATCTCAAGATATAGGAGAGAATTTTCTCAACCCACAGAGGATACTTAATCCTTTGGTTGATCAGAGAAATTCCAACTCAGAATGCCTCATTTTGAAAGTATGTGTTTTCACTGGACAGGAGGGATTTGAACACTTGTCTCTGTAAATTAAAGTGGTAACTACAGCTACCAGACAAATGTAGTAGAACAGAAGTTCAACATATTACCTTAATATGTTGTGGAGTAATTTAATTTGCATTGAGTGGAAATATTTGCTCAAATGTACAAGTATCTCAACTTGTACTTGCATTCCACCACTATAAACATTTAAAAAGAAATATTTCTTATATGAAAAGAAACTCAATTAATACACATCTATGTCTGCTCTGTTTGGACAAAGAGTGCTACACTTAACACTCAGTCAACAGAGGTACCGCCCATGTCCACCTGAGAGTGCTGTTTCTCTATAATAGTAATAGGCAAAGTTCAGTATAAATATTGACCACTTACTTGTCCCACAGGCCCTCTCTTCAGTTCTTTAATATTCAAAGACCAAAAAAAAGACAGCTTCATTGCAAATTTTATCAACAGCTAGTGAATTAATCCACACAATTAAACATCTTTTAAGATTTGTTTGTTGCATTAAAGTTGTTTTGGGGCTCTTAATGGTTTCACTCTAATTGCACGATCCAGTGAGACTGCAAAGGATTTCAAATCTTTTAGAATTCTTCTGCATTAAAGCAAAATGCATAATCATCACGGAAAAAAAAGCTCTTCTCAGCTCCTGAATTATTTAGCTGGGGAATGAAAGAAAATGGTTTCAAATCAGAAAAAACGGCTCAAGATGAAATAATTGGTGCTGGACTGGAGGATAAGGGCTGGACATTTTCCCCAGAGAAATACTGTACACATCAAAAAGAGAGAAAATGCTGTCCCTGTTAGCTGTCATCACAAAGACCTAAATCTGTCTAACATATTAAGATAAAGCAGCAGCAAGAAGATTTTGTTCAAAGAAAAGAGCTCTATAAAGGGGGAGCCATTTTTATTTAAATTATTTCTGGTTCTTACTGCTGCTCTTCACACACTCTTTTAGTCTAAAAGGTTTGTGGGGTTATTCTCGACGCAGTTTAGGTACACTGCAATGCTGTAATGTTCCTAAATCACTGTGGATTAGAATGTAACCCCACTGACGAGCATGTAAAAAAAATGATAAACAAGATTCTGAGGATTAGGATGTTATTTTTTGTTCTGCATACCTGCTGTTTCTGCACTGAATATTCAACAGAGCACCTGTCCATCAAACACTTTTTGTACTATGCAGTCATTTGTTTTTCCTTATAGTGTTCTTTTGAGGCCTTGTTTCTGGAAGTGGCTCTGTTCTCTTCACTCATCAGTGATTTTTCTATCGTGCTCTTCTTCTGTTTATCCCAACCACAGTATATCTATCATAAAATAAATGACACTGAAATGGGTAAATCTCATGCCTACCATAACTCTTGAAATACATTGCAAATCTGATGTTTTGTGCAATGTGGTAGAAGTAAAAAAACTAGCCTGGCACTTTCTTTGATTAAGTGTGTTCACACTTAATGAAAATAACATTAAGGTCAAATACATTCTGTTCAAGAGAGATCTTTTTTTTTGCAGTTAAGGTTATACTGGAGCCAGAACGATGTGTTTTTAGTAGGCTACTTGCTTGTCTGCTAACAAGTTTAAGGGCTTTAATATCCTCCAGGGTATGCTTGGTGGACATGTTCCAGATAGTATGCAGATGCAGACACAGAAATTTATGTCACACAGATGCAGATGCAGAAAATAATATGTCTTTTGAAATCAACTTATTTAATGAATAATACGTGTTGCAAGTATTCATTATATATCTTCTTTATGATTACCAAAAATCATTTTTATTACTTCTCTCTACTAAATAACGGAGACAATTTTTAGATAACTAGATTAAATGTGCAAACTTGATGAGTTTACACATATGGTTCAAAAAAGACCCTTGTGTGTCTGTATGGTCAAGAGAAAAAAAGGACGCATTGGTTTGAACTAAAGCATAATATATTATCAAGCTGGATGCCTCTTCAGATTTGAAGTAGAGTTCTTCATGGCTGGCAGACAGTCATTACCAAAGGTACAATTTGTGTTCTCTACAGTGTTCTTTTCCCTCAAACCCACAAATTCAAAATTATGCAAATAATTTGATGGCATGATGTCCCCTTTGCCATCTCTCAAGCTGCACTGCATGCTAATGTAAACAGTACAAGTTTGCTTATTGGAAAATTTATCCAAACAAATTACTTGAACTG
>JAPZDY010000015.1:3381604-3399459 GCA_029783645.1 Ctenochaetus hawaiiensis | reverse complement strand
TAGAAAAGCTGCCGCGAATTCAGGCATTTTAGGCCGCAACAATCATGAAAAACGCCCGCAAAATCCTGGAGGGACTGGCTATTGTCTGATGACATAATAGCTTTTTATCATCTTTTTTTTCAAAATTTTTGTGCAATCATACATGGATACCTGTTTAAAGAGATTAGCTGAGATGTTGTCTTTGCTTCTCAAGTGTCTCAGCTGTGAACAATGACAGGCACGGGAAGAGTAACTCTCTGTGCAGATATTCTTTAATGCATCTCGATGCAAATGTGAAAGATTTGGCATCCATTCATAAATACCAAAAATCAATTAGATCAGATCAGAACACAACTCTGATTCTGTTGCATTTATTTAAATGGTCCACTGTGCAATGTTATGCTAAATCAGTGAAGAAGTCTTTGAAGTTCTGATTGAAGAGCACGAATGACCATATTTAATATTTTTTGTTATTGTCAAGAGTTATCAAAACAAACTAAAAAAAAGGAATTACTCCATCTTTCAGTGCTTTCCAACTTCCCCTTCTTTTTCAACAAAAGACTCAGTAAATTACAAAAACAATCAGACTCAAATTTTTAGTAAAATTGAGTAAAATGTTCTAATAATCTAACAGAAATTAAAGTTAAATTTGTTAAAGAATAGTTTTAGCCATGATTTAATATTGGTAAATATTTCCAGCAGCATTACTGTGATGGAACATCTCAGCTGCTGCGACAGTTTGGTTTATTGATGTGCTTTTAACAGTGCAACAGAGCTCTATGATACAGAGGAATGAGCGCAGTCACAGGTAGTGCAGGTTAAATGCTTTGTTGTTTGGCCTAGGGGATTTAATTACCACTTTATCTTATGGCTGTGCCAACTGCTAAAAGGTCACAACATTCACTGAGTGCTTTTGGTTGCCAACAACAAGAGACGGATGCAGGCTTTACCCTGATGAATTCCTCTGGCTTCCCACTGCAGCTCCACTTATCCTCCACAGCATCACTCAAGCTGGCTGTGTTGATGAGTCCAGCCCACTCTGGTCCTCCTCTCATGTCAACAACCATGGACTGAGCTTTGTTTATCAGGCTACAGTTCATTTAGTTGACAAACAGACACAGACGGACACGAAACCAAAATACTTCAGGGATGAGGGTTATCACTCGTTGTCCATCACAGTCTTAATTAAAGAGTGACACTGAACACCTCTCTGCTCTTTTTCTTCCTCTGCTCTCTCTCTCTCTCCCTATCTTCTACCCTATGAAAGGATAATGTCAGGTAATGCCTAACAATAACAGATGATTGGCAGCCAATTAAAATGACAGGGCAATCTGTGATGGTGTAGCTGCTTGTTGGCAGGGGTGAGACAAAGTGATTGTTTTCCAAGACACAAATAAGTCTCAAACGTTTGCTCTCAAGTCCCGAACTGAAAAGTCCAAAGTCAAGTCTCAAGTCATCAATTTTATGTCTCGAGCCCAAAGCCAGAATGTACTGTTCCTTGTGCAACTTCTGATGTAGAACAAAGTTAGAAGTTGTTAGGTGTCTGTCATAAATTTTGACTAACACTGACTCACACATCAATGCTTTTTATTATTGACCTTTGTGTATATTTTGTACATGAAAGAAATGGTTGTACTAGTATCAGTTCTTCTTGGTTAATCATACAACTCAACCAAATACGGTTGGATATGTTTAAATTTGGTTTGAGTTGTAAGGCTTTTTTGATTTTGCCAGGTCGAGTCTAAAGCTATCAAATTTGAAAGTGAGAAAGTGAGAAAAATGTTGAATATTGCCTGACTTTTTCTTTAAAGGGGAACTACATCTATTTGACGTGTCAGTCATAAATTAAGAGTCACATAGAGCACTGATAAGCTTTTGAAAACTATATAATTTATTCTACAGCTCTTGTGAAGCTCGTTCAAGGAAATTACTCAAATTGTAGCTTGACTATATGATTAAGTATAAAGAAAAGAAAGCACACATTTAAAACTGCTGATATGGACTTCAAAAGGCAAAGACATTTTCCAGACAGGGAGGGTTTAATGGAAATGCTGCTGCACTGCATAATGGGGAGCACAGGAAAATGTATTTCTTCCATTAAAAGCACTCTTGCAGCTCATCAGACTTCTCACAGCTTCCCATGTTGGAAGGATCATCATTCAAAGCAACACACACAGCAGCTGAAGTGTTGTACTGACAGGGCTAAGATTTATAACTTATAAGAAAGTATGTGCAGTGCTGCTTTTTCTCCCTGATGCCTATTTTCACTTTCTATCACTGATCTGGGTCAACACTGCACAATTGGAGGCAAGATCATGTTTTTAACATTTGGAAACAAAATAGAAGGGTGATGTTCTTTTAACACTTGATCAAAGTTTTAAGCTATTGAAGATGATAATTTTGTCTCTCAGCACGTGTGCATTGTTTCTATAATTTAATACCTATCTTCCAAGGGAAATGCTGTCAAATGACACAAGATAATCTGCATTATTGTTGGCTTGTAAAATCTAGCAACATTTTTGGCACTCAGAAAAGAAATGAATGGATGGATTTCCCTCTCCATCAGCAGGCTCACCTGGTGTTCGAAACCACAGTCCAATTTTGTGTACTCAGTCCTTGAAGTTCAAGTGCTGCAAATGGAGATAGTTAATGCTGCTGTGCACACTCTATGGCTGTCATCTGTGGTAGAACGGCCAAATAGGAGAACATTAATGTAAAAAAAATTTAATTATTTGAACAACAGTTGCTGAAATGCCATGAGAACATTATTTAAAACATGCTTAATGTTTCCTATGTTTTAATAGTGTATAAAGTTAAGAGTGGATTTAATTTCCATCCGTTTTGGTGTCAAACTGGTGCTTGTGCAGCTCAGACAAAATTAATGAAAACCTAGCAAGCCTAAACTGCAAAGTATTGGTGTCAAACATAATTGATACATATTTATTTTTGATGGTTTACCTCATGGACATTTTTTTTTGGAAATACATATTCCCTTTTCACTGAGAGTTAGGTGAGAGGATTAGTCCTGCTCAAAGGCTGGTATGTTTAACAGCCAGCAGCACTTTTGCTAACATTAGCATGAAGACTGAAAAAAAAAGTCTAGATCTACTTACAGTCAACACAGTCCATTTACTAGTATCTTAAATACTTGTTAATGAACACATTACATCTTGTATACTCAAGCCTTACAAAAACCAAAGTGCAGAAAGACAAGTTGTGTTTCAGGGTAGTTTGGTTCCTGACTATTTCCTTTATTCTCATGCTAATTAAGCTAATTGCCTGCTAGCTCTGGTTTCATATTAAACAGACAGACATTAAAGTGGAAGTGGTCTTGCCAATCCTTGCCAATTTTGGAAATTCCCATAATACCAAAATACTTAAAAAAATGATTACTGTATAAGCATAGAGAATCTATTTTTTTAAATGAGAAAAACTGTCTTGAGAAAACTGCAAATTTAAGGCAATGCATTTTACTTCCAAAAACTTCTAAACCCCTTTCAGTTCAGGATGTTTTTATGGCTTTTACTCAATACATACTGGAATAATGAAATGCTCTCCTCATCTCCCTTAAAATTAAATGGTCATAGCCAGTGGCTCGTCAAAAAGATGGGTCGTTATACTCCAACAATGCTTAAAACTACTCTGACCAAAGCTCTCCTCAACCAGCACTCAGAACTCTGTTGATGTCCTTTCTAACCATGTAATCAGGGACTATTTCGCACCTGGAATACAAAAAAGATGCAATCACATGCTTTTAACTACCAGGCAAGATCAGCAGGAACCAGTGGATTCTGACTTACGGGAGTTCGAGTCACAAGCAATCTGACTCTGGTGGAGATGAAGGACTAAAGTGTATTTATAAAGAGTGTGATTCATATTCCATTCACAGGCACCACTTTCCTTCCGTGTATTTCATTATTATTTACACCACATTCCTTTAATCAACAGACCATTCTCAAACACAGAGATGGAATTACAAACGTGATGGTTCATCGGTCCTTTGCATATCAACCACATGATTGCTTAGCTCTGATACAAAGATGGACACTCTGGCAAAACCCCCAGAGGCCTTCCCCTTTGATGGTCGGCTCCATGGAAACATACAGCGATTTGTCCGTCATGGTGTCCCGGGTGGGAAGCTCATAATTACGAGTGCATTGTGATTATACAGAAGTCGGGATTATAAGACAACAGGCATCATTCTCACCTCTCTCTTTCAGCTAATGGAACTGACTCATCTTTGGAAATGAGAAATCAATTGTTAATTTTTTCCCCCTCTCTTTTTGTCAACAATGTATGTGAGGTAATAGTAGATCGAACAAGAAAGCAAAAAGGAAAAAGAACGGCTGACAGAGCTTCAAGCTCATAGCTTACAACCCTGACAAACTGATTAGGTGGAAGAATACTTTCATGTGATATGAAAGACACCATCTGCTAGTCACAAACTGACAGAGCTGTGGTAAACACCTTCTGAAGCACAGACAGAAACATTTGAGAAAATGAAGGTTTAAATGGTTTTAATGGGAAACATGTGGCCACATTAGTGAACAAATAAGGCAGCAGACTAGATTTTGTATTCCAACACTACACGGATAAACAGCATTTTGAAAAATGAGGGGGATTATGTAAACCCTTTGCACAGCTTAACGCCGTCTGAAATATTCTGCCTCAGCAAGCAATTCTAAAACGCTGCCCTTCTCTTCTTTGGCTGTAAAAAAGGGGAGTTTTTGTGAGCAGAGCCAGTGTTTGTTTACTTATTCTGAGTCTTGCAAGGACCTTTAGCAGCACAGTGCAACCCAGCAGTGATTAAGTGGTGGCTCTGTTAGGAAATGAAAAAGATGTGTTCAAGGTCACAGATGCTTAATTGCAATGATGTTATCTCTAATTAAACCAACCCATTTCTGCCAAGCCACCATTAACAGCATAAAACTGGAGTACACCATAGGCAGGCTTTGCAATCTCTGCAGGGGGTTATGAGTCTTCAGCTTGCAAGTACAACATGTAAACCTTTGGAGAGCTGATGTGCAAAAAAATCTATCTCTGTTTTGTTTTCATTAACTGTGTTTTTCATGCATTGCAGTCAATCAAACTGCTGTTGTTTTGTAGGTTTTTTCTGCTTTTGCAAAAGAAGACTTCATTTTAAAATGAACATAAACTATTTACACACAAAAAATGAACACAGATACTTCTGTCAGATTTAAAGACTTTGAGGACCATTTACAGGCATTTGACAGTGTCAAGCATATCTGCTAAGTTTCAAGTAAAAATTATCAGATTTTTTTTTAGGGAGAGATTGGAGAAAGTATGTCTGAGTCAGAACTTTACTTCTGTGTTTCCCAGGCAATTGAGAGGAGGCAAAGTAAATTGTTAAAATTTAGTTAGGCTTTGTGTAACTGAGGCCTAAAAGTTAAGTCAAAAACATCCATATTAATGTTAAATGATAGATGCAAATAACAAAAAGGGTTATGCTGTATTTGGAATCAATTTAGTCCTCACAAAACCTAAATTCAAAGAGGAACTAGTTATTCAGAAATGAAGCAGCCAATTAAAAAAGCACAGGTCAAAGTTCAAGCAGCAGACATATCCTGACAGCCTAGTCACAGTGTGTATAATCAACAATGTGTTTACAATAAGTATCAGTTCCTTATTCAGATGAGCACAAGACCAAGGAAACATACTTAAAGATGACCAGAAAGAAAAAGTGCTGAAACAAAATTAAAAAGTGTTTCTCAGTATGTAGATTTAGCTGAAGACTTACACAACTGAACTTCACAACCTTCAAGTATTACACCTTTAGGATCTATTAGCAAAGTCACTTAAGTTATTTTGCCAATTTGTCTGTGTTCAAAATGACAAATCAATCATCACTGTATCACAGTTTATGGTTACTTACATTAGATTCGCAAGACCTTAGCGTTTAGCATTTGTTTAGAGCTGTTCAACAAATTTAATTATAATATTCACTCTCCCATAAGCTCTTTTTTGATCAGCTTCAGAGGGAAATCCCCAGCTCTTTAACTGTTAAACATCCACTGTGTTCACTAATTTTACCCTATTTTGTTTACTATATGGTGCTGAATAGTTAGTGTGCAGTGGGATTTTGAGAACATGAGCTTTCTCTCTATTAGCTGCCTGCTGCTGGAAATGAGGTAAATAAGAGCGATGAGCACTGAGCCGCATCTGTAAAACCAAAACAATGAGCTTAAAGGTGCTAAAATCATTTTCTTATCTATTAATATGAAATATAAATATTTATGCTCTATAATGTTTGTTGAAGGAAAATATATATTATTTTTTGGAAAATATATACATATTCAAGTTATGTAACAGATGTTTCTACAGAATTTTAATAAACATTAATTTCAGGTTCAGCGGGTTTGAAGGTGCCACAAACACATTTGTTTGACCATCTGGCGGACAGGTGAGGTTTCATATTTCAGCTATGCAGGTTACTTGTTGTGTAACTACCAATAATTTATTTTTACCAGAAGAGAGAGAAGGAATACAGAATCAAATCTAGCAGTGGTTTCACAAAATACACCTACTCAGAGACATTAGAGTTTGTGGTGCTGATGCTGCACCCTATCTTACCTTTTCCATCTCCTTCTCCTCTCCATTTTTTTTCCCTCACACCTCTTTCTACTCCTTTTGGCGGCACCCACTCTCACATCATTGGTGTATTGGTTGCTGTTGTGTTCCGTATTTACTCTCAGGGGCAACCCCTCCCACTGCAACGTGCAACCCGACCTGCAGGTGAGCAGTTCAGCTGCAGCTTCCCTCTTTCCTCCTCACGCTCCGGGTGGATTATTTGCGGCGGGTTGGAGGAAGAGGGGGAGGAGGAGGAGGAAGTGGGTGGGGGACGAAGCGAATTTGCCTCAAGGATCTTTGGGAGTCACATAACGGGACGCGGTCCTGCGTCGCGTCCGGAGAGCGCGCGTGGATCCAGTAAGGCAAAGGCAGAGGAGCTGACGGTCTGAACAAGCAGCGGTGTGGGCGTCAAGGTGAGCTGTCTGCTGGGTTTCATCTGTTTGTTTTGTGTTGCTTTCACAAAAGTCGTAAAAGCCTGGCTGTTATCTCTCCACTGAGTCAGATAATGTGTGGAGGTAGAACAGGAAGGGACAGAGTAGCCTAGAGGGGAACACTAATGCTAAACAATAGTTCATCTTTCATCCACATGCAGTTTTTCCTAGATTTTGCAGTCATTCTGTCAAACAATCTATGATTTGAGCTGTTGTTTTACTAATTTTATTGGCATTTTAATGGCTGTAATAACAATCGTCAGAATTATCCTCCTATATCAGTCAGTTGTTTGGGATACAGAGTCAGAAAATACTAAAAAAAAAAAACTCCAGTGAACATTTTTTCACTGTCCAAATGTATTTAATTCACAATTTGGCATTTATAAAATACAGAAAGCAGACTGTCCTCAGATTTAAGAAGCTGCAACTGCAGAATAAGGTATTTATTTAGCAAAATTACTTAATGGTCAGGCTAATCAGTTATCTAAACAGTGGTCATTAATGTATTGTTCAATTCATATATGTTAATCTGCTGATCACTGCAGCTCTAAACTTCATCTTTAATATTTTCTTTCCTTCTTTTTCTGTTTTTCAAGCCTTATACACTTACATGGCTCTTTTGGAACTAAAATGACTAAGATTTAAAACCTTGGACAGGCAAAACATCTGCTATGGTAATTCTAAATAGTTGTACATACAATATATACACAACTATTGATGAGTTTATATAACACAATTTTGGAGGGAGTTAAACAAAGGTAAAAAAAATGATTAAGTCTGGGCAGAGTGGGTTTTAGTTGTAGACAATTTTATATATTGAAAGGCACAGAGTAAACAAGAGGGAGGAGTATGGATTACTAACATGTATGGGTTAAGTTACGCTTGTTTCAGCAGTTACTAAGTACTAGCAGTTGTTGTGTGCGGATAATACCAGCAACCATCACTGCTATATTTAAATATGGATTACAGTTTATCTTTAGAGTTTCATGAAATGCATTTACTTGATTTACATGTTTTGTTTTTCCTTTTTATCTCGCTGTCTTTTTGTGCTCATGATAATGTGTTTTACTTCAATTGACTTTTCAAGGGAATTCTGTTCATTGCCATCTGCACTGGTGGATTATTACTTCTCTGAAAATATAAAAATGAGATTGATCTCAATGTTTTCTCTTCATTGTTTACCCTCTCTAGTTCATAACAGCAGTCCCCTGTCAGAGGCTTGTAACACTGACATGTATACACCCAATGAGAAAGTAACCTGAGATCCCATCCTGAGGGAACACCAGGATGCATCCTGCTGTGTCACAGCCTTTGGGCAAGACCGATGTTGGAGGCAGCTGTTGTAACCCTGTAGCTGCAGCCCTGCTGCTCTCCTTGTGCCTTGGCTTTCCTCCCTCTGTGGCCGCTTGCCCTCCCTGCTGCCTTTGTGCCAGTGATATAATTTCCTGCAGCGCCTGCAATCTGTCTGCGCTGCCCTCTGATCTCCCAGGCTATGCCACAAGGTTGGACCTTAGCCACAACATTCTCACTATCCTGTCTGTAGACTGGATTTACCAAACATTTGAACGGCTTGCTATACTGGTTCTTAGCCGAAACTCCATAAGCCAAATTGAGGTGAATGCTTTTGCTGTGACGCCACATCTCCTCCACCTGGACATCTCCTCAAACCGACTTAGAGTGCTGAACTCGTCCATCTTCACCGGGTTAAAGGAACTAAAAGAGCTGCTGCTGTTTGGCAACCAGATCATTCAGATTAACTCAGGAGCCTTCAGTCATCTTCACAGCCTGCAGAAACTCTACCTTTCTGGGAACAGACTGATGGAATTCCCCCTGGGCCTGTATCGGGAACCTGAAGGGCCTCATAACCTGACCTTTCTCGATCTATCGTACAACCGGCTCTACCAGGTTCCTGTCCAGAGCCTGTTGTCTCTCACTCAGCAACATGGAATTTATTTGCAGGAAAATCCTTTGGTCTGTGACTGTGCTTTATCGGCCTTGCTTGAGTATTGGATATGGAAACAGTATCGCCCCCTGGTGGACTTTAGAAATAAATACCCATGCAGAGATGAATCAGGACAAAAGTCTGAATGTAGCCAGCAGGGCGCTTCAGATTTGCCCCTTGACACACAGACTTACCTGGTAGAGCCAGGTAAATGGCTAAGAGTGCCATGTCCAGGTCTGGCTTCTCCAGCCCATGAGGGATTGGTGGTGTTCTGGGTTACTCCCAGGACTGTGGTGAATTCATCAACCACTGATCCAACTGACCACCTAATTGTTCTCCCCAATGGCACCCTTGAAATCCAGTCAGCCCTAATGGAGGACTCTGGTGTGTATGGGTGTGTTACAGCTCGCAGGCACCACTTTCATCCCAGTGAGACTCTGGAGGTCAATGTGGTAGTTGGGAACTTAAGCACTACCTCCAACAGGGGTTTTCCACACCGCAGTGGTGCCGAGCATTTCAACACAGCGTTTACCACCCTGGCTTCCTGTGTGGTCAGCATCATACTGGTGCTGCTCTACCTCTACCTCACTCCCTGTCGTTGCCGGGAAGGCCGGGGAGGGGGAACGAGAGGGTGCGGTGGACGAGCCATCATTCTCTGTTCAGACCCCAGAGAAATCGAGTCAGGACAGCGGCGGTCAAACGGAAAGAGGGTGGCGTTCTTAGAGCCTCAGGTAGAGGACTCTAATATTGGTGTCCCAAAAACACCGGCATTGAACTTGGGTCATGTCACCACTGAGGGAATTCTTAAGAATGGAAGTAGGACAGTAGGACAGACCCTCACAGACCCTGCTCACATGGCATAGCAAGAAAATAAAACATTCTGTGCATTTCTGTATTATTACAGTCTGAATCTAAGGTTTTTTTTTCCACAGTCTTGTTTCAGTACACAGTAATCCATTTGATGTGAAGTAGTGCACTGTGATCCTTGTGAAGTAGTTGTGCGCTGTAGGGGTCAGCTGTTTGGTCTGAAGCAGAAAATTCAGTCCTTTTGTAGGCAGAATTTCAGTTATGTCTCCATTGTAAGCAATGTCTCTTTTTCATGTGGGTTATATGAACATTTCACTTGTTAAGGCTGGAAATTGTTGCTGCAAAGATCACAAGAATCATATTAATGTGGATGGCGCTTTAAATTAGACTGAGAGGAATTCTCACACCTGTTTTGATAAGCTGCTGAAGGCATTTATGGTTATTAGGCAGTATGGGCATTGTGAATATTTCCATAACAGTGACCCTCGTTATTTTAAGCATCTGTCTCTGTACTGTGGAGCGTATCTTTTTCAAAACATGTCAGTCATGTGTGAAATGATCGGAACTTTGATGTTTTGCCAGATCAAACTGTGTCTGCTACACAACCTCTTACATTATGCTAATCAAATATAACCATGTGAAAGTTGCTTCATAAAGAACAAACACAAAATTTGAAGTTTGGAAATTGGCAGTTTCATTTTCTTAAGTTTTAATATATCAGTTTCTTAGATTGTTGCCCCTAATACAATGGAAGTGAATGGAATTTTATTTTTGTTCATAGTACTGAAAATCACATCTAAATTTATAATAAAATTTAAGCATTTAATTTAAAAAAAGACTTTCTTTTTTTTTTTTTTTTTTTTTTTACATATCTTGTTCAGTAGTACTTGCATTTTTCAGCATATTTACAAAAATGATCAAATGCAGGGGGTGCATTTTGTTGCTTGTTGCTAATTTTTGGAAAAACACCAGATGATGCTCCAAACGTGACTCATCGTAATGTGAATAGAACTTTAAAACTTTATCTCCTCCTTGAATGTTTCTGCCTGAGTCAGTCAGATAGCTTTTCATCTGCAATAATGTCTTTTTAACATTGAAATAAGCAAATCCCATGATCCCACATTGCTTCACAATGTCATCAAATTGTCTTTTGTTTTCATTGAGAGAACTCTAGTGGCAGAAATTATATATTGTTCATATAAAACTGCATAATAAACTTTTCTTTTTTAAAAAGATAATTGGTCAGATGACTTATTCAATGTGAAAGGAGTCCTAGTTTGGTTCAGTCCTGGGTCATAGCCTGTTTTACTGCTCTTAAACGGCTAACAAATCCAATAATTTTGCAATAGAAGAATTAGCATTGGGGTTATGCATTATTTGACTAAACTCATAATTCACAGATCTTACTCGTAGCAGTTTTCATTGAAGTAAAAGGTCAGACTGTTAAATGTGTGTCTAACTGATCAGAGGCTGTCCAGAGTTAGTCTTGTGGATGATTTAGGGCGAATGCCATACTCAATGCATGTGAGATAATTTTGATTTTGTATTCATAGCCTTAGCAACTTGTTCCTTTGACACGATAGTGTTCAAAAAAAGGTGTACCCTAAGATACCTTTTATTTTTCTGTGCAACTAAAATAGTTATTTTTTTACACCCAAACAGAATCCCTTAGCCTAGCCTGGTCATCCCAGAGAGAAAAATGTCATGTCCCTTCTTATGCAGCCCAAGTAATTAATTTAATTTTAAAAATGGCCCACTCAGTGATCAGGTTTTTGTAAATGCTGTAATACCACACACAAAATTTAATTTAATTTACATTTATTGTAAATGAATCTCAAAGTAAGTGAGGTCAATTAAAACCCACATGGCTGGATATTACTAGATGTTGGGGAGAAAACAGTTTTAATTTTTCATTATTATGTGGTCAATCCTTAAATCTTATGTATGAGCATTACAATGACATTGTGAAAATGATTAAATTTATTTATAGGAATTTATAGAAAGTTACTTAAGTAGCTATATAGGCCTACTAAATAACTGCTGTAATTAAAGCACTGTACCGAAACAGCAGTTCTTCTGTGACAGCGTAGAAAATTCAGTCCTCAGTTCTTTTAAGAGGAGTCACAGTTCATTTCTAGACAAGCCCACCTGAGCTGGTTTGGACTGACTCTCCATCAGACTAGAAAAATGTCAACCTGATCCCTCTTTATCCATTTAAAACTAGTCCCCCCCTAGCTCGCCCTCCACCTTGTTAAAGCAACGCACAGCTTTACAAATAAGATCCACAGAGGAATTGATCCTTATGGGTTCAGACAGGAGGGGAGTTTGGGCTTTGCGATGAAGCTCCAGTCAGTCCAGATTAGTGTTACAAAAATCAGCAGGAGGTTTGCCAGCTTGCCCCAAGCCCACCATGACCCACATTCCTCCTTACTCTTCCTTGTCTGATTTTTGTAGGTGTGTGGAGCAATTTCCAAATTTCCAAGGTGATGCGAGGCTTGTTTAAGTGTTCTTGGCTGTACGTGTCTGTGCCACCGTTATCCAAAGATTAACTTTCTGTATTAGATGCAGGATGAGCTTAAATATCAGCAGTAAAGGCCAACACTTCAAAATGACCTCAAGGACTCGTAGGTATAAAATAAAATGGTTAAATTTAGAGGAATAGTGTGTCCTTTTATCCCTACAGGTGATACAACAGTAATACTCACATTTGACTTGTTTACGGTCTATTTTCATCATGTTTGGCTCCTCTCTGGGGATCTGGTCAAATCTTTTATGGATCTGAAATGGAAAGAGGCAGTTTGGGTGAAAAATGAAAAGCAGTGTTACATCAGAAGGATTTAAGCATGACAACCTCTTAGTGAGTCAACAAAATCGCATTTCACAAAAATCCTCTTACAAGCATTTTCAATGGCCACTGAAAAAAAAGCAAAATCCTTTAAAACCTTCTTTTTTTCTTGTGCATTTGTTGGTCAGCTCCTTCTAAGTGGAAAGGCATTTTATAGGAAAAGTCTTGTAATGGCAATCAGGATTTTGAGGCGCCTTGCTTTCACAGGCAACAGGCCATTGGCAGGTGTTGAATAGGCTTCAGGTAGCGATGGATCCAAGACTAATTTAAGCGCCTCTCTCACCATTCATGCTGGAAAGGTTTTTTTTTTTTTTTTTTTTTAACAGGTCAAGACGGTGAGAGTGCTGCAGGTGTTGTCAGCTCTGTAGAGAAAATCCCATTCCAATTAGCAGCTAACAGTAAAGTGGTCACTTCACTGAATAATATTATTTTAATGATGATTATAATGACTGCAACAATAGTATTTGTAGTAGAGATAGCACATTATTCCAAATGCAGCCTCACTTGAATTTCTTTCTTCATTTATTTAAGGGGCAGTCTTTTGATAGATATCTAAACTGACCACTATCCAGCTCTTTAATTAACAACACACTGTCTCTCAATGTCTCATTCTGGCACAGAAGGTACCCTTTAGTGTTTATATAAGACACAGAGGGTTTAAACAAACTGCAAGATGCAACCACATAAGACACTTATAGCAGCTCCACTCAACAAAGTCAATAGAGTGACACACAGGACACTCACTCAGGACACAGGGGGGTCCAGGCCTCTGCAGAAGCACCTAACAATTTTTTTACCTTAGCTTAAAGTTAATTTGAGTATTAACTCTAAAACTATGGCAGTTTCACGATGTTGACCAAATGTTTAGAAAGGCTCTCTGGCAGCAGTTGGCTTTACATGTCACACAAAACAGTGCTTTGTCCAACTACATGAGACATCAAGGATCACCACAAATGATGAGCTTAGATGAGACTATGTTGATATTACAATTGTTGATTTTAGCATTTTAAATTACCCTGATGACGTCAGGATTATCTCGCTTGAAAACAACACATTTATAACAAATTGTATGTTACACAGTAAAAGTTTAGAGTTTTAGAGAGAGTGCATTTAACATGCGGGGAGGGTCTAGAGGTCTGGTTATCCTCAAACAGAACTAGTTTGTATTCTACAACTTGTTGCTGGTCAGCTAAGAATTTAAATGTTTATGGTTGTTCCTAATGGTAAAAAAAGGCAACAAACATAGACCCTTTTAAAAGTCTTTCTTGTGAGACAGCTACAGAGTAGCATCAATAAAAAATGAGGTGAAAAAATAGTTTCTCATCTCTGTGGCTAATCACTGTGTGAGGTGGGAGGGAATAATGGATTTATAATTTCAGAGAGTTTGAAAAATTGCTGGATTTCAACAACTGCAATATCTGAAAAAGTGGAGGGGAGGAGACATCTGAGTGGGAGACACCTTTGAGTTGCTTTGTGGGAATTGTAGGATCTAGTATGCAGGAGCTTGAGCCATATTAGGGTAATGTATTTGGGACTGAATAAACAAAACTCTTTTTTTTTGTCTCTTCAGTCTTCCAAGTCTCCTGATGTAATATTAAATTCATGGAGTATCCCTTTATGTTTTTTTTTACACATTCATTTGCATTTTCAAATATACATACTCTTTGCAAAAAGATTATATGTACAATATGAGTGTGCATAAGTATGTATGTATCTGTGTGAACATCTAAGTATTTATGTATGTATATTAACTATGTAATCTATATGTATTTTTTTCTGTTCATATTTCTCATAAAGGAAAACACAAATTATTTTTTATGCTCTAAATATTATCACTAGTTGGCATAATATGTTAATAATGGTTGTTTTTCCACTTATACACACATGAGCAAACCTGCATTTGCCGCTTAAAGCTGTCTTGAGAGCATCTTCTTGGAGCTAAATGAAAAATCTACCTCTCAACTGTGACAAAATAGCAAAGACTCTGTGTGAATTTAGAGTGTATATGTGATTGTTGCCCCCAGCCGTGGTAGTAATTCTTGTATGAACTGAATAGCAACAGTTTATGGCAAATAGCTTCAATGTATCGTTGTTGTACCAGCATACTGTAGTAGCACTGGAGTTAATGGTGGTTGTAGCAGCAGTGGGTGCAATTGAAAGCAGCAGGAGCATAAATATTAATACTTTTTATATTTGCAACTTTACATAACAACATAAGCTATAAAATTCTCCTGAATCCAGCAAATATTTGATAGACAAATACAGTTGGATACCACAGAGGCATTTAATCTTCTGTGCCCAATATAAATGGAGTAATTTCCTGACTATCCATAATTCAAATGCTGGTGGAGTGTAATGGCTGTGTGGGTTGCAGCTGAAATGGAAACCTTAATGTGAACATATTCAAGACAATGAGACCATTTAGCAAATTGTTTAATTAACATGATTTTATTAATGTTGGCCGTTGAACTGCATGGTCAATCCACCATGTTGTGAAATTTTAAATCCAAAGTCAATATGAGAAGACTGAGAAGTATAATTGTGATTTTTTCTAAAATACTGGAGATCATGCCCTCCTGCAGAGTCACTGCACATAAGCAGAGGTTACTAATAAATTATACCTTTAATCATTTACCTCTTCATTCTGCATTAATTTGATCGAAGCTGGTGTATCAGCCCTCTTTTTGAGACTGGATTCAAATAGCAGCTCATGCTCTAAAAATGATATAAAATCTTGTCAAATATTCTTACAACATGCATGAAAAGTTAATGCCATTTGATGGAGATTTCCTCCATTCACGGCACATTACAGTGCTGTGAGTGTAGAGATTTGGAGCATGTGTGTTCCCTGGGGGGGCTGGATCCTATAGTGCTGGTTGCACTTTTTCCTCACCTTATACATGCTCTACATTGTAACCATTACCAGAGAATATTGCTGCTGACATGCATAGAAAAAAATAATAAAAAAGCTCTATTTGTATTTTCATTTGTTTAATTTTTCATAACGTGAAAGTGACGTGAAGTTAAAAAAAATATTACTGACATTAGAACAAACAGCTAAATAATTGAATCAAGGAGGTTTGTAAGAGGTTAAATGTGTACATAGCAAGAGTTCCTTATAGAAGTCACGCTCTGGGGGCTTGTAACATATTTTACAGAGAAAAAAGGCAACAAGACAGAAATTCCATTAACTGCAAAATGAGAACACATAACATATCCAACACACAACAACTGAGTTCTGTAATACCTGTGAAAAGCTCTCCAGTGAATTGGCTGCCTCAGTAAGGTTGGAGACATGTTTCATGAGTACAGTGTGACAGTTTATTACATCCTGCAGGGTTTTTTTAATGCACACACTGAGAAATTTCCATATACTTTTTTTTCATATAGGCTAAAAAGAACTCAGTGAGTTTGTTTTTTACCCCAATATTTTGGTAAGAAAATATGGCAGCATGCCTTATTTTGTGTATAACTCAAAATAATTGTTTTCTGACTCCCTTATCATGATTTTTTTATTTAGCTTATTCAGCTCCAAATAACAACACAATGCAAATATATAAGGGCTGTTTCATGGTAGATTACAGAACTGACAGTAATACAGTAAGTTATGCTTTTAAAGAGTGAAAAAATCAAAATCAAAGCACTTTAACATAATTTTGCCCACTCAGACTGATAACAACACTAAGAGCCTCAGAGAGAGAGAGAGAATATGGGTGTTTCATCAACTAACATGCTTTGGTTTAAGGAGCACATCAGTGAGAGTGGAGGAGGCAGACAGAGCAGGGAATGAGATTCAGGGCTGAGGGAGTGATGTTAGCTTTTTGCCAAGGGGATGACTGTTCAGCCCACAATAAGACAGCAAGGAATTGTAATGTTGTGACTTTCGATCAGAGCCAGACAGAGCTGATGTTGTTAATATGTAAAAAAGGCTTTGTAATATCACAAAAGAAAGGAATAGGAACCAGGTGGCATGACTGGGAGCTCACATAGCAATTTACCAAAATGTGCAACAGCAAAAACTCAATTTTACAGCTTGTATCTGGTGCCATTTTGGAATTGTGTGCTGCAAACTGTGTTAGATAATTCACAGGATACGCATCACATTACCTGTGAAATTACTAGTGAAATGCCTTTTTAAAAAAAAGAACAACGACAAAGAAAGAACAAGCATCTGTGCAGCTTAAGTGTGCAAAAAAAGGCAAAGACCAAGCTGCATTTAGAAGGTTTGATGCTAAAAAAGATGCTAATTATATGTGGCTTTTTCATCTACATCCACCAGCAAAGAGGGACTGCTGATCGATTTGTGAAGTTGACATCTTATTGATGATTTGAGGATCTTCAGCAGCTCTTAAGCCTGGTTCTATGAAGTGTGTGTTTTCCAATAATCAAGGTAATAAGATGCCTCCAGGAAATTTCCTCTTGGAGAAAGAGAAGTGAAGCGCTGTTGCTAATGACTGCCATGATAGATAATTTGCAATCAAATGCTAATGATTGCAGCATAATGGAGTATAAAGGAACTCAGTGGGAAGCTTGCAAGGACACAATTGATTTAGGTTCATTTTACCTCAGGCTTCCTGGTTATAACCGTGACACTTGCCTCCCTCTCCCCTCTTACTTTACCCAAGATAGGGAGATGTAGGATTATTGCAAGAGATTTCATGAGAATGTCTGTCAAGTGACGGGAGGCATCAGCATTACAATTTTACCAAAGCACTTTTTGGGCTGGACAGAAGTGTGTAGCTCTTAAAGATTTCACGAGTAAAGAAAAATACCAAATGTATGTTCTTCGTTACTACAACCATAAATCCCTCTAAGCGAGTCCTGCTGTTCACTGACCATCTCAAGGCAGATTTATTTTAGTCTAACAAGACCAGATGCCTATTGGAATGAGAGGGAAGACAGCCATGACTTTCCTTTCAATGGACCCCAGCACATCAAAACAGCATGTGTAGAATCACAAGTTAAATCTGATTTAAAAAAAACACCCTAAAAAGTTGGGTGACTTTGCCCCCCCCAAATATTTTAAAACACTTTCCCCCCTCACAAGTTATTACAACCTGTGGCAGCTTCATATTATCATGATCCAAACCTTTTGTCACTTGAAATTCAGTATTTATGTTGCTTTTCTGGCTGTGTTATTACTGTCACCTAAGCTCTTCTCTTCATACAATCTGAGCAGGTGTTTGATGGCAGTCATATCTCATCCTTGAGCAAAACACCGGAAAGAAGAGCATCCTCGAAAGTCTCAGTTGTTCACAAGTAA
>JAPZDY010000015.1:3322206-3350102 GCA_029783645.1 Ctenochaetus hawaiiensis | reverse complement strand
ATATATATCGTGTATCGCGATATAGCCTAAAAATATCGAGATATTGGTTTTAGGCCATATCGTGCAGCCCTACTCTGCAGTGTACATTTAAGTTTTTTTTTTCCGTTACAAGGGACTTTGAGGGTTTATCGTCTTACCTGAAAGGCATCCTAATGTTCATGAGCTCTGCGTAGCGACAGAGGACATCCCATGGTGCATGAAGCTTCAGAAAAATTACATCACTGTTTGTTACAGAGGCCTGTAAAGATACAAAACACACACAACACTTATTTCAGCAAGAAGTTAAAATAAGGAGTGCTCCAAAATGTTATCGCAGTACGGACTAAGGCTCAACATTTATTCAACATCAATGTGTTTGCTTGGTTCAGCTCTTCTATTCACCTCTACAGCCTGAGAGAGTAGGAGTCTGTTTAAAGGTACATGAATCAGGGGCTAACTGGTAAGAGATCTAAAAATAACAAAATGACTCCATGCAAGAAACAAACACAAGTAGGCTGTTGAAGGAGATAAGAATAATTTTGTTCCCCTGCATGTTCCAGATTAAGGTGACCTTGATGCTACTGCATTGGCAGATAGTCCAGGAGATAAACGCATGCACATACACACACACATACATACATGATACCACAATATCTATATTTCCCACACCTTATGCTATGTAAGAAGCAGCAGGGGGAAAATTGCCATCGGCACATTAGACTTCCACAACAGCAATCAGCTGTCAGACCTTGTAAGAGGCACAAATGCTCAGAGCATTTTAAAATTCAGCAATCTGGCCATTGAGATTACATGCATTATGGGACTGGGCATTAATTTGCTTCTTTACACAAATTGGTATTGATGTTGCTCATGCGGAACACTACAAATGTAGCTGCATGTTTGCCAAAGTAATCAAAGCAAAGCTAATTCTCAGTCAGTAAAAGAACTTACCAAGCTTTTGGTTTATTTGCAATAAAAAGTTTTTTCAAAAATGTGGATAGTTTTGCTTTGAAACTTGGCTGGAAAGTAAGAAAACATTCTACTGTGCAGGAAGAGCAGAGAGACTTTTTACAGCATGGACAAGCAGGCCTGATGTGATTAGAGAAGCCATTGTTCAGGTGGAGCCCTGTGATTATAGCTTCTGTCCTGCAGAGGTGCCCTTGAGTAAGACACTTAATCCCTTTTAGCTGAGGGAGTGATGCACTGTTGCTAGGCCTTCCTTCAGCTCTCTCTTTAGACAAGGGCAAGAAAAAACGTGTTAAATTGAGACAATTGTGATTTTTTTTAACCTAATCAAAGAAATAAATCACATTAAGGGGTTTGAGATTTTCAAGTAAAGATATTTTCTTGCTCTCATATGTCAAACGTGCTGCTGTAAAATGAAAGCTTGATTTTCTGCAGGAGGTCAGACAAATAACGAACTTTGAAGCTGCTCTCAAACACAACTTATATAATGACCATGTGTAATGTTAAACAATTTGCCCATACTGATAAACAAAGTGAGTGTGTAGCCAAACTCTGCAGCACTGTGGAGGCCCTGCCATGCATTTTAATATGTTTTAGTCTATTGTTTTGCAGACAGTAGTGTCCAGAAAAGAAAAAAAAATGCTAATGCTGCTGTGCATCTGCTAGATGTGTAAACAGGCATATGTTTGTGAACGCATTTGCCTTAATAATCTGTTTACAGCTTGTTGTGCTGCCATGTAATCAAATTAATAGTTTATCATTTCACTTCAGCCTTATTTTTTTCCTATTTTGTGCATGCAACTTTTGGGTCTCTACAGTCTTTTGTTACACAGCAGTTAGCAGCTAGATTGGAATTAAATGTTTTGTTTAAAGGCACTTAAATAATATTTAAAACAGGTGGATACCCTGATAATATGAAATTTTCAACACCTTAAGACGCTAAAAGGTGTTTCTGCAAATGTGACACTTGTCAGTGTAATGTTAACTACGTTGATGATAACAAACTGCCACTAACTAGATTTGATAATAAACAGAGAGTTTAACTGTTTTTTACCTCCTTTTCCATCTGTAAGCCCTCTGCACGGATGTTCCGCTCAAATACCTCCCTTTTCTCAGACTGGGAGCTGGACTTCCTGTAGACCAGGATGTAGTCAATTCGGCTCTTTCCATCACTGAAGCAAAGGCCACAGGACTTACTCCTCGTCTGACAACATGAATAAAGAAAGACAAAGAGAGAGATTCATAAAGAGAAGTGAAACTGGCGGTTTAGAGCATGAAACCACCTGAAATAATTCTCATCCCTTGTTTATTTCTGTTGGACTACTAAGTGGGTGTTAAAAGTGCTTTAACTTTTATACATAACACTCTTAAACTTTCTAAACAGGCTTTTATCTTTAGCTGCAAGGAAGAGCCCCATTGACCTCCAGGGGCCCAGAGATTAAAGCCCCATCCACATATATGTTGATGTTTTAGTAAAAGCAGTTTTTTTTCTGAGTTTCAGCCTCCCAACCAACAAGCAAACAGATTTTTATCTCACTGAAAACACCTTCCAAGGTGGAGATTGTTGAAACTCCTATTCGTCTGTATTTGTGTGGACAGCTGAAACGAAGGTTTTGGGAAATGCTGACATCATTACCATAACTTGACACTCAATATGCTTGTGCATAATCTTCTTCTGTGGCAGTTGACTTACAACTCTGGTGTGGACACGTTTTGTTTTGTTTTTTTTTTTAATTGAAAACAGGGAGAGAGAAAAATCTGCTTGTAAAAATGTCATTTTCATGTAGACATAGCCTTAGTTCCACGACTGACCTCGGGTAGGCCAGACTCAGACTTTGTGTTGTCATCGAGGATGCTGCTGTGGGTTCCCAGATGCAGCAGGGTGGAGTCGTCCTCTCTGGACGGACTGCTGATGCCTTCTGACCTTTCCCTCTGAAGCAGCACATTAACATCCTTCAGAGCTGGTGGAAATATGAGAAGAGTACAATTCCAGTAAAATCCAGTGAATGCTTTTCTCAGTCTGCTAAATTATTTACACACCTAACAGATACAAAGCAAGATTAGTGTTTATTTAAAGACATGCTTTCTGGCCACGTGTTAGATCAGAGTCCTATATTTACTCTCTCTTTAGCTCTATTTTGGTCCAACCAACCTCTTAGAAAATCTGTCACATGCTCGATGCAGCATGCTCCACCTTTTTACCAGCTATTCAGCTGACAAGTGTGTAAGTTGCAGGCAATTAAAAGCTAAATTATGAGCTGAAAGTCACAAATACATCCTCTCCTTATCTTTACAAGCTGAGGGGAGGAAGAGCAGAGCCAGTTTGTAAAACCCAAATTTTAAGAAGGAATGGACTCTTTTATGAATGGGTATTGACAGGTTCAGGCCCTAAGATGGAAGGAGATAAGAAATATAGCTCTTATTACATGTTTTCCATTTTCACTGAGTTTTGACTTGCCATTTTTAATGATCTACACAAAAGTAACCACTTTCAAACTTACTGATCAATCAAAGGACTAAACTGCATGTGCATTTGACAAGAGCTGCATTATGTATCTACTTCTACCTTGAGATATGAACTTATTGATCACCAGTTGCATTGAAATACGATTTGGTTTTTAAACTACTAAATAGAGCTATTTCATCCTTACAGGCAATCATTTGTGATCTATTTAGTATTTGATGTTATCAAAGTAAGTAACTTTAGCTTATAAAATCTAAAATTGTGTTTCTAATCATAATACTTTAAGGCAGAGATACATACAGGTCATTAAACTGCAGCTCCTCTTGAGCAGAAAAACACAAGGTCCTTTACCTTTACAAGAGTGGAAAAGCTACTAGCTGTCAAGCAGTTTTTGTTTGGGCTCATTAGCAAGGAGGCAAGAAATCAACCGCACAGGTTAGGACTTATTACTAGGACTGTTATTATTTGCACGTACAGATAAAGGTTGAACTTGAACAGTGTGTGTTTTTCTGCCACTTTCTTAATAAAAGAAATCATCCTACTTAACTTCCTTAATACAGAAGATGACAACAAACAAGAAAACAGCAATATTAAACAGAGAGAAGGGCTGCTGTTTGCTGTGATGGTTGCTGTTACTGAAGAAAAAGATTTTTCCATTACTCCAAATGTTAAAAATACAACTTACTGTGTCCAAATATACAGAATTAGAGGTTCAGTTTGCTAGTGGTGCATTCACTTATCTCACTTAAAGGTCATTGTTTAATTTGACCTAATTAATCTATAGCAACAATAGGGTCTCACTGAGGGGGGGCACATCATCTTGAGTGCTAGAGTCGGGGGCTTCAACCGAGGATTCCTCCATGATGTCGGCCTTCTCACAGGAGGAGAAGCCGAGGGGTCTGTCCTTGTAGCCTGAGGCCGAGGGCCGCAGAGGGACTCTGCGTCGGTGGGGGCTCCGCTGAATGGGCTCAGACCCATGTAGAGATAAACTCGCACCTACAAGACACAGAACAATTTATTGTATAGAAGCAACATGGCCAAGCTTGTAAACTAGTTTCAAAGCTTCTTATACAAACAAAGCTTCTGTCAAGTAGTCCAAGTTTGTCTCCACTTATATAAGACCCATGCCCTCAGGTACAGCTCCATTTTCAATCAAACTTTTGCCTTATAAGATTTCTTCCCTAAAGCAACGACTTGCATTCCACTAATAGGTTAAAGATTTCAGTTTGACAGCAGCAGAAATTACAACTTAGGCTTATGGCCCTGAATTCACCAACAAATGTAAAAAGTCTGTGTGAGTAAGGCAATGTTAGACAAGCATCAAACCCAGAGACTACATTTACAAAGACAATGTTTAGTACTGAATTCCGGCTGGACAGTTTAACCTGCATTCATAATTTGGGCAGTGCAATAAATGTGGCTTATTTACACATCAAACAGACACTAAGCAACACCAATTTAAAGCTGCAACATCAATATAAAGCTATGTTTCTGTAAACCTGGCCAAAATAACCATAATCGGTTCTCTTAAAACTCTTTTTATCATTTAATCATGTCAATAGAAATACCTGAGTCTTTAATTTCTCTATGATAAGTGTTTATTTTTTGCTATTGGTTTAGTAAATAATTAATGAATGTTCCTGTAAAACATCTAAATTTCACAAAACAAAGGCAATTAGCATCTGGAAGCTAGTGTGAGAAGCCATGTTTGTGGAAATGAATACCTAAAGTACATACCAGGCATGAAAACGGGTCAGGGGTGAAAAGGAGGAGAAGGATACGACCCCTCTAGGGTCCCCCGGAAGAAAATTTTGAATATTTCATATTTAAAAGCATCAATCTGATGTATTTTGAGAGAAAAATCAAGCAGAATTACAGGACAGTATGAATGTATAATAATAATAAAGTATCTATCTATACATGGTCACATTATGCCATATAAGAAATGAGACTGACAACTTCTCTCATGAAATGCGCAACAGCAGAACTTTAACAGAGTAATAGTGGCAAAAAAATAAATAGTACTCAATAGTTATCAAAATAGTGCAAGGAAAAGATAGTACTGTATACTCCCTGTTGATACAATCCTAAATCACATTACCATCACTCACCAAATTCAGTCAGGCAACTAACGTTAGCTATATTCCACTTTCCAAATCGGCGAGGCGTCCTCTTTTCAACTTCCGAATGCTTTGGTCTGCACGAGCAAATTGCTTGTACACTTCATAAACCAATCAAGTAGCAGTATTCCTCTATCTTCCCAGAGAAAAAACTGGTGATACGAGGCCCTTCGCGCTAATATTGGGTTATATGCTCACGCGCTTGTAGAGTGAATGTGTTTATCGATAAAAACTTCAGGCGCGCGCACGTTTGTAGGCAGTTCACTGACAATCTCTGGTATACTTCCATGTCCCGTACACCCCCCCCCCCCCCCAAAAAAAAAATTCTCGTTGGATCTAGACAATTCACGTAGGTCACCTATTTTGGTTTCAAAATGGCGAATTTCACCGAAAGATGAGTGATTTTCATGCCTGTCATACTGACTTAATTCAGACAGGGCAGAGCTAGAAGATTTGGTACAACAGATAAACTTAGAAGAAAGAAGAAAGTCAGACTCTTTAGTTCAAAGTCCATTTCAACAGTAAAAGCCTTAAAAGAGAAAACTGGTTACATGTTAAAGAAAAATAAGAAAAGGCAGAATGCAATAAAAAGCAAGTTAGATAGATTACAAAAGAAAGATGTGTGAAAGTCAAAAAGACAAGAACCACAAAAGCAAAACAAAAAAGCTTAGTAACTATTATCTCCTTAATAAGGATTAACCTTGAAAAGACCTTGAAAAAGGCAGAAACTCTCAGTGGGAACACCCACACTAATTGGGTCTATTTGTCAACCAGACATTTTCCTTTGGGAGGAGAAATTATTCAAAGCTTAGCAAAACAGCTTTAATCAGCTTCATCAAAAATGTGTCTGCAGCTCTTACTTTCAGCTCTTTTCAAGAGCAGGGAGTCTTCGGAGGAGGTGGGCGGCCCTCTTACAAGTCTGCCCGCTACATTTTTTGTCTGTGACATGAAAGGTGACTCAGCTAAAATTTTCTGCTGAGCTGTACTACAGCCCAGGACGGAGACAGAGTTTGGGGAAGCGTCTCGGCTCTTAATCAGCCATCGATGCTCTGGAACATCGGAGCCTGTGAATGCAGCTAATAGAAATAAGCCATAAAAAATTTCACACCAGTGAAAAAAAAAAAAAAATTAGTGTCCTTTTCCTTTAGTCCCAGTGGCAGTAAACATTTCACTGAGCTTAGCGATCCAAACAGGAGCTGCAGCAGCAGGAGAGGGCAGGCTGAGAAAAATTATCACATGAATCTAAATTTATGAAGAGACAAAGTTGATGTCATTTACGGTTATGAGGAGGAAATAAAACCTGGTGAATAAGGACTCAAAAACACATCTCACACTTCTTACACATACATATATGTAACGTCTAGGGGAAACATCAGCACTATATTGTTAAGCTTTCCGTATTCAACACACTCAGACACTGTTTCCTTAACACCCACATCACACCATCATGGTCTCATTAAAGTGAGACAATTGCTTACTATAAATATTGGCTCTCAGAGGACTAAAACATTACATGTTAGACCACATCCTGCTGCTGTGCTCAGACCAGCCGGTCCAACAATATATCCATCAAACTTTAACAACCCTATGGTACATCTGTAACCCAAGACACAACTCAGGTCACATGGGAATGAAGATTTGGCAACAAATGGATCAAAGTGTACAGACTGTTCTCTTTGGGGCTCAGTTACAGTGAGTACAACTTAAGGTGGTTTATTAGCTATTTCTTGCTCATTCTTTCTCTGTACAGCAGTTGAACAAAATGAAAAGATAAATAGTCACTGTACAAGTAAGAAGAGGAGGAAAAGAGGGAAAGAGGAGGGCTAAAGAGAGGGTTTAAGAGCTGAGGGAGGACATGCAGGTGGATGGTACGACAGGAGAAAGACACAGCGGACAGCAAGAGATGGAAAAAAAGGTCTGCTGTGGTGACTCCTAACAGGAAGAGAGGAGGAGAGACAGAGGCTCACCTTTACAAATCTATAAAGAAAACACATCTTGCAAGCTGTAGATGAAAAGTCCATCAAATTGTGATGCCAAGAGGAAGCTAAAAGATAACTCTTGCAATGTAAACGAAAGGAAACCCTGACTTTCTTGGTTTTGACATTTGCTGGCATTTAAATCCTTCATTATCACAGACTGGCAGAACATTTTTCAGCACATTATCAAACATTTATGGCAAATACAGCAAATGCTATTGTCCACTGAATACTTTTACTTTTTTCATTTTTATTAGGGAAAAAAGCCAAAGTTCAGAATAACTTCTAACAATGAAATGCATTTAGTATGATTTAGTGATGGCTGACAGGGGGGTCTGTAACTGAGGATTTGATCGTCCCAATAAGGGAAATATATATTAAAATTTCCTTCCTTTCTTCCTTTCCCTCCTCATTCCTCTTTTTTTGGGTTACTTTTGGGGGAGAAAACTCCACAACAACAGGTCACCTTGTCATGGGGCAACATAACAAGTCATTTGTTCAAATGGCAAACAAAATGTTGACACATGAGTAGTGCCCATGCCACCTGAGCAAATTCAAGTCTCAGCTTGCTGAAAGCAGAAATATTGAATCATTCTTCTTATTTAAATCATTTTATTCAGATCAGGTAATCAGTCTGTGGCTTTGTAGTATATTTTTTATTACTTTTTGCAGTTCAAAAAGACCAACAGAGTAGTAAGTCTTCTCTCTGAAAATGATCTAGCTGATCTCTTTCTGTCAGTATCAGAGGTCTGATTCTCCTTTCATTCACAGTGAATCATATTAAACATTTAAACTCATCGACTCAGTGGTTTTGAATCTGGATCTCAAGTATTTAGAGCAAGTAGCTCATGAAAATTTATGTGTGCAAAAGAAAGTAGGACACGCCTGTTATTTCAATGAGTCAAATACATTTTTAATCGACTTTTTATATCATGTACCCTTTAGGTTGCAGCTTGTAGTTCTGCTTTCTCAATCAACGGAAGGTGACTGCAGATCTTAAGTACACACTGAGTTTAGGATCAGGGAATGTGAAGTAACCTCAGTTACTTCTTTTGAAATGTGTGACTAAATGTGGTAAAAAATACTAGTAGACCCTAAATATGTAATAAAATACTCCATCATTACGGTAAATGAAGAAATTCAGGTCATCGACCAAATGTACTGTTGAAAAGCTCTACCAGCCTTGGCTGAGTTTCTGCTTTCACAGTTAACACAACATTCAAGTATGTCATTTCATGCATTAGGATCAGTTTACTAAACACTGGACAGGCCACACAGTCAATAAAACAGTTGTATCATCTCCTTTGTGGCTCTGGACAGAGCATTCGACTTGAGACTTCATAGTTCTACAGGGGAAATTTCCTTCTCACAGCACTGTATCAGACTAATAACAGCACATGGTGGTAACATAAAATAACAGACAGCATTACACAGTCAGTGTGGTCTGATGTCAAGGCAGCTATGGCTGCAGGGATTAGGCTTTACCCAGAGCCAGCCCCTCTGCACGTCAGTGCTCTGTACCTGTACTCACAGGGCAGAAAGATGACATGGTGATTTAGTGGGTGTGTGATGTTCTGTGCCACTGTGGTTGAAACGCATGCAATGGCTTTCTAGACTATGACTACATTAAAATTTAACAAGAAGAAAATTTTAGAGGCAGTGCCACGGTATTTAAAGGCAATATAAAGTGGTGGTTAAGGGCACCTTGGTGACCGAATGCTTGCAGGGCATTCTACACAGCCGCAATGTCAATGGCCGCATGTAGGCCAGGGACCTGTGATGCATGTCATAACAGCTCCTCTCCTCCCTTGTTTCTTTTCTGCCTCTTCACTGCCAACTGCCAAAAAGAGTGAAAACCTCAAAAAATATCTTAGGGGGGATGCACATATTAGACAGAAATTCTCCTTGGTGGCACAAATTGATGCAGAGACATCTATTCAGGTGCAAAATGTGACCTGAGTGAAAAGGTTTCACTTATTGCCTCATCTTATGAGTCAGTGACAATGATAAGTTGAAAAGGAGGAATGCCAGGAGTGAAAAATCAGAGGAATGAGAGGCTCTGCTAAGTTAGAGGATAAACCATAAAAGAGTGGTGAGGAAAGGGTACATTATTAAAATGTTTCTCAACCCCCTGTTAGCACATACCAGTGGCTACTAGCAAGCAAGCAGCATAATGGGCCATCAAAACCAGTAGAAATGTTATGCAAACAAATCAGGTTTGCAGGTCAGTTCTACTTACCAGTGTTGTATTGATGAACAAACTGTGGAACAAACTGTGAAACAAAAATAACTAAACATCTGTGTGTTTGGATGTTTTGCTTTATAATAGATATGAGGAGCACATCTATCGAGAAGCTAAGCAAACAAAGACTACTGACAGGGTAGTAACATCTTCCCATCGTGCAACTCTATAGCTGCATGATGGGAAAGGTTGTACAGAGTTTTTTAGAGCTTAACCCAAACTAGTCACATAAAACTAGGGTATCTTAGCCTTTGCACCTATTTTACACTATGTTTAAAAATCTGTTTCTCACAAAGACCCAACTTTAATGTAACTTTAATACATTTGGTTTGTTTTTCATGCAGGTAGCCTGCAGTACCACAATATAAGCAGTGGGACAATAGGTCTAATACAGTAAACAATTTATAACTGACACCAGATATTAGATACACTAGATATAATAATGTGTTTTTTTCAACAGTTGTTATTTAATCATTTGGTCATTTAAAATAAACACTAATCACAGTTAGGTGATTTTGTCAAACCACAAAAAATCTTGGCTGAAAACACATTAAAAAAAAAAAAACAACATGGTTCCTTGCATACCACAGCCTAACCTGGAAACGACAGCTCACAACGGGAAGAGAGTAAAAGATTGAAGGGGGAAGGGGGAGATGAATGGGTTTGATAGGGGTGCGAGGTGTGTTGCCAAGGGAACCAGGTGTCAGTTACATTTAAGGAGGAAACCATCTTCAATCTGGTTGCACCCATCATGCCCTAATGTGGACAAGTCATTGCATGTTTTCCCTCATGGCAAAAAGTGGGGATTTTACACCTGCCAACCTACCCCTGGTGCCTGGACTGCAGGCACACACTCTTACAGACCCACACACATCACAGAGGCATGACCCATTTCTGTGTATTGCAACTGATGCATCATGGAGGATGAAGAAGTAGAGTGTGTGAAAAAATGTACGATCACAATCAGGAGAAGGAGTGACAACTAGGTGAGAAAATGAGAGTGTGTGTGCGTGAAGGTCAAATGCTTGCATGGCCACAGGGAACTGCAAGAAAGAGGTGAAGCAGCGTAAAGAGATGTGTGACTCGAACATGAGAGAGAGAGAGCACTGCAGTACAGAAACATACACTCTGGAGAACAAGCTGCTTCGCTTCAAGACAACTTGACAACACTCACCGTGTGTGAAGGTGGAGAGAAGTAAAGAAGCTACTTCACCCCTCAGAGGGGGGAAAGGGGAGGGGAGGGGGGCTTCCCAGCAGCCGCAGCGGACGCCAAAAGAGCCTAGGTTCAAAAACAAAACCCCCACAGTGGTCACCCCTCCTCCCCCCCAGCCCTGGCGTGCAAATGACCCCGCTGAGGAAAACAAACACGACGCCCCACGAGGGAAACCAGCATCCCCACTTTTTACTACTCTCACTCCTAATCACTGCATCTGTCGATCCAACATAGCTGGGAACACGCAAACACCTTCCACTCACACAGACGCAGCAGCCACATCATGGATGCTAAAGAAGCAGAAAAGCTCAGGAAAGCTGTCAAAGATCTTCTCTGGAGACAAAAAAAGGAAAAGATACAAGCATGAGCAGGATGTTTACAGCAAAAGAGAGAGAGAGAGAGAGAGAGAGAGAGAGGGAGCGAGGGAGAGGAGGTGTGTGCTGCTCATTGGCATTCTTCATAAGCCCTCCCTGGCAGCCAATCAGAGGTCAAGCTGCTCTGGCAATGGCCAATCAGAGAAAAAGGGCCGGCTGTGTCAGTGTTACTGTAGCCCAAAACAATGACAGTTGGCACTGATGACAGTGTCAGTGTGATCCTCTGATGGAGACTCAAGGGCATACACGCACACACACACACACACTCACACACAAACCAGAGCACATACACATTTACTGACAAAGAAAAGGTTTTCCATGCTGTTGTCAACAGAAACTAATTTGCCCATAGGTAAGCTGAAAGACCTTCTCTTCATTGTAATCATTTCTCTTGTATCTACAGGCCAAAAAGAAGGGATCCTAAATAAAATGTAGTGTAAAATATAGTCCTTAATTCAGTCAAACATATTATGACACTTCTGTCAGTGTTGCACACATTGTTATTGTGTTTCTGTGCCTCTACTGCAGTCTAGAAAAGACAGTGTCACGCACAACACAAAGAGGCAGCTTAATACTTAAAACACAGTAAGTTGGATATAAATCTATTCAAAAGTGTTACATGTCAATTCTTAGTGCCCCTTTACAGCACAATTTCTTAATAGAGGTCAAATGAGTATTGTGCACTGTACCCAGAGGGTTGATATCTACTTTACATTCTGCTGTGAAAGTACAAGAGTGTGCGGCAGCATTAAACTGTTGAAACCATGGATGCTGAACTAAGAACACCTGGCTGAAAACCAGACTCCTAACCACTAGATTATACAGGACCTGAACATTATGAACACTGTACTTTATAATGTTATCCATAAATTTAGCTCAGGTCAAATGACTTGAGTTGTATTAGACCACATTTTTTAGCCACAACGTCATGACAGTTTTGTAGTGGAACTACACTTTAATTGGTACCAAGTTGTTAAATGTAGCTAATTTAATTTGACCAGCAAGGACAGCTAAAGCCTCAAATTAGCTTCAGCTAAACATCACAAACATCTCAAACATCTCCCCTCCACACTGTGTATTTACCAACGTAAAATGTTTATTATCCATATGCCGAAAGCTTCACTGACAATATAAAATTAAAACATTTGCTGCTCTGAAATTATGTTTCTGATTTAAATCTTAATCAGCAGCTTCAGTAAGGTGAGGGCTCATTGTTACCTTAAAACATGCACTATACTGCTACATACTGGTGCTGCTGTCGCAGAGTGTTTCCTGGCTGGCACTGAATGTGGGCAGCGGGGTGATTGACAGCGACGCCGGGCAGGAAAGTGGCTCGAGATGCTCGCTGACTGGCGGGATGGCGGAGGCTTCGGAGTGAACACAGTCCAGACTGGGAAGATTCTGGCTGCTTGCTGGGAAAGGACTCTTCCAGTGGGAGAACCCAATGGCCACTTGACCCCCGAGGTCAAATCCTGCCAAAGGACAGATATATCTTAAACTTTAACATTGATATGTTTCTTTCTGTTCTGTCTTTATCATGTACAGCATACTCTTTCTTCTTCAACCCTTATAAAACAGGGATTTTTCAAGTACCACATAAAGGATGATGCTGAAAAATGTTTTCCCTCTCATAGTCATGAAGGGGTGGTGTGTGTGTGGGGGTGGGGGTGTGTGTGTGGGACTGGGAGGGTTGTCACATCTGCCAACAGAACCCTGTGAACTCTACACTCTTTTATGACAGTAGACAGGCGAACCACATTTGAATTCAACAGTATCAAAGTAATTTCCTCAGCGATGTTGCCCTCTAGTGGCAAAAGCTGTTATCATCTGAAAAACATCCTGTTATTTGGCCCTACCTTGCATTTTATTGAGTTGGTTGCATGCAAAAGTGTTTACAGAGAGCAGAATATGTTTACAACTCAGCAAATGTCCAGTCACTCATGCTACAACTCCCAAAAAAATAATCATTACCACATTCTGCATGACAAATAATACAGATTGAAAGGAAAAAAACATATTATAAACACAAATCTTTTTTTTTGCTCTCATGGTTTTCTTTCACACTTTCACTTCAATAAAACAAAGTAGAAAATAGTGGATTCTGGGATTGAAAAATACATAAATAACACAAAAAGACATGACACATGGCTTAAAAAAACAATCTTTTTTATTCACATTAAAATGGTTCATGAGTAATTCAGTTAGTTTTCAGGCAGAGGCTTGGTTGTAATCTGATATGACAGGTAGTAGTCATTAGCAGGCTGTGAAGTTCTTCAGCATCCCTGAGATGGAAGAACAGCAAAGTGCAGCTTTCACTTTCAGCTGCTCTCTCTGCTTTATGAGGATCATCAGACTGCTGAACCAGCTCGGCCTGCCTTCAGTCTTTGATTTTGCCCTCAGCAGGCATTTCTATCAGTTTCACGAGGCCTCTGAGACTGGTGACCCAGCTTGGCTCAGCTCAGGGCTGGCAGGTGACTGAACTCAGCGTCTCTGAGAGGCTGACGAGGCCAAACACAGTATAAATTCTGTGTCTCTTCTTCCAAACACTACCAAGTGAACTAATGACATTCCCCACAAACGTAAACTATCGTATTCGCATGAGAGTTAACAATACTCACATACTGTGTTGCTGATGTGACTGTAAACTGAATAAACACTGTTGAACACTGGGCCGTTATAAATTAAACAGGTGCATGCTGGTCCGGTTGTGATGCTCACAGTGGATCCATCAGCTGTCGTTCCTTGTTTGCTACATTGCTTATTAACCTCTCTCTTCCATGAGCTTTATGAGGCCTCTTTGTTGTTTATAACTTTGGGTTATACTGCAAAACCTGTATTTTATTAATGATAGTTCAGACAAAAAAAAGAAATTAATGTTAGATTTGGAAAACATGAGCCAGTGGTGTGAAGTTTCTCCAGTGCTGATGAACTGAAACTTAATATAATTGGAAAGGTATAGGTTCATATTTTAATGTAGATCGTACCTACCATGCACGAATAAAAGTCAAAACCTCAGTCATATTGGCAATGAATCAAAGAAATGGACATAAATTTGTACATTTTATTCTGTGTGAACTGAACTTGAGCTAACACACGACTCGCACAACACTGCAGGTTGGTTGTCTCAGTTGGTTTCGTCACAGTCAGTTGTGGTTCTCCAGAGGTTCTGTTAGTTCACACTCATTTGACACCTTTGCTGCAAGAGTAAATTCTTTTAGTGTCCAATCGTAACATATTTATTTTATTGCATCTTTCAAATACAAAATAACGCTACAAAGCAACTAAAAAGCCCCAAGACTGAATTAATTCTAATTAACATTTGTCTACTTTTAATTAAATCAAATGTGGTACTCTACTGAATTAAAAAGTTCTCTCATTCTGGGATTCTGGAGCTGCCAAATTTGTAGTTAGTCATTCCTGTAAGAATCATTGGTTTTACGTAAACATAATGACCTGGGATCAAATGGGTATGGACACGTTGTTATCCAAATACAGTACACTATGCTGTAATTCTCTTTTTTTTTTACTCACTGTGGTTATGTAACCACTAAGGGCAGGTGAGACATGGGGGGACACTCGCCCCCTACCCTTCTGGTTTTCTGTAAAACACGAAGCCCAGCAGATTTCAGAGGTACATCAGCATTGAACAAACAGAGCCTGATCAATAGCAGAGTAACGGAAAGCCTGGCAGACCCTGAGCCTTCCTGCTTGCTCCTCACACAGCACATTTAGCTGGAGGATAAAATCTGTGGAGGAGGGGGGATGAAGTTTATCCAAGCTGTACATCTCAAATCAGCTATTTTTTATATCCTCCAATTCCCTGAAAGAATAAAGGGGTTTCACAAGATGGAGAGATCTTGTTTTGGTTGGGTGTTTCTGTAATACTTTTTGTGCTCAAGTCAGCACTCACAACAACTAGAACACAGAGAAGGATTTTTTTTTCCCTGAGGGGAGTTCGTCTAGAATAACTTGGTTTTAGTGAGAAAAAATCTGACTGTTATTTGAAAATCACAGGAAACGGGGTTTATTTGGTTTAAGAAAGTAAGCAAACACCTACAGTAAAGGAGTATTGTAAACAGTAACAGTAATTTACTCAATTTTAAAGCAAGAGCTACCTTTAATTGTCCAGAGTAAAAACACTGAGGACTCTAATTTTGTGGCGCAGTGCAGAGTGGCGGAGCATGCTGCACCCCGCGCAGTGGTAATTTTGTCCAGCGCACCACCGTGCGCAGCCAATTTGGAAATTTGGTAGACTGGGCTGCGCCAAGATGGGTGTGGTGGCGCGCCAGGGGGAGGTGTCGACCGTCATTACACAGATAAAAAAATGTCAACAAATTCAATTCTCAAACAACAAAGGCAACAGTGAGACTAAACCAGACCCAGACAGTGTTGGGCTTGTTTTCATTGTTTATAAGATGACATGTTACAGTAGTTTGTTGGTTAAAGCTGGAATTATGCTTTTGTGTAAATACACATAGATGTCAGCCTGTGAATAGCATGGCATTATAGGCTGCAGAGCCTCATAGGGGATTAGAAACACACTTTTTCCAAGTCCTGACAACACATATTTAACTCAACATTCCGTCTGGAATTTTTCCGGATTCATGCACTCAGTGTTTGAGCACATTATAGCATAGCACTGCCACAAGCAGCGCATGAAAACAAACTCCTCTTCTAAGTTGTGAATATCGTAGAATTTGTCATTGCCTCATTCAGATAAAAAAAATGAAAAAATATGAGCAAATAGAGTTTTTAAACAATCAATCCGTCAAGAAACAAGCAACAAAAATCTCTTCAGACTTTGCACATCCACTGTTGTCTGAAGATGAACTTTGAGTTTAAACTTTACTCTTACTCTTATTACATTATTTATTTATTCATTTATTTATTTTTACAAATGTAGTATTTTTCTTACCTTGGTGTGCAAAGGAGTCCGAATGGCAATTGTGCTCTATACATTTGTTAATATGCATTATAAAATTACAGTCATGTCCTCAGTTATATTGGGATAATTTCTTATTATTTTAAACTGATAAATCAACCCTCAAAAAAAATTCAAATACAGATTTCTCTCAATGGCTTTACAGAAAAACTAGATTTTGTCAACAAAATAAGCAAACAAAGCTGAAGTTTGAAAAAACTCAGTTATTTATTAAGAGTTTCAAAATGAATCAAACTCAATGTTGTTCTGTTTTCAGTGAAGTGTGTGTGGTTTGACAGTGACCTAAAAGAATGTGCAAACAACCCCACAACTTTCGACCATTTTTTTTCAAAATGTTCCTAACTCCTGATTGGTGCACAGGAGCATGTGACAACACATGCTCATGAATGAGTCTTAACTAGAGATAGACCAATTATCGGCCAGGACAATTATCTGCACCGATATTCTGCATTTTGATGCATATCGGCATCAGCCTTTTTTTTGATTCGACGGCTGATAAGAGATCAATTTAAAACTGGGTTATTTTGGCTCTGACTCAGCTGCGCCTCTCTCTCTGCAGTCGCTACTCTGTCTCCAGCATTGTCCCACCCACAGCACCATGTGATCGATTACATGCAGAGCCAAGGCACAGGGAACAGCCAATCAGCAGTGAAAGCTGTGCATGCAAAGTGCTCACACACAGGGCAGAGAGAAGAAAAAGTTTTGCCGAGTGGAGAAGCTCCCGAGAGCAGATATGAATATCAGCTCCAAATATCGGTTATCAGCCTTCTTGACTACTAATAATCTGTATCGGTATCGGCCCTGAAAAAAACGTATTGGTCCATCTCTAGTCTTAACCATTTCAACCCAGTGAGAAGATGCACAAAACAACAGCAATAAAGCAATGTGTCACCTGAAACAGTTAAAAATGTTGTCAACTGTCGGGAAATGTTGCGTTCATGTTGGACTCCATCACTCAGAGACTCAGTGAGAAAACAGATTTTCACAGCCTTTAAACAGAGGAAAGCCTGGTGATAAATCCTCTGAATCACTGAAGTTTTGCTCCAGCAGGTCATGAAGTAACATAATTATAGCAGGAAATTGCCTCTTAATGAAGACTAGCAAGGCTGGTGGATTTAAGGGTTTTAAGAAACAGCCAATAGACTGAAAAAAGTTTAGTTTTATGCAAGAATATTGCAAGTTTGTACAGAACCCTGATCCAGATGCAAAGGAACACAACTTATAACGACCATTAACTAATTGTGGCTTTTGCCTTTTAGCAACAATCCTCAACATCCCATGAAAGTCCCCTGAAACGGGGGGAGGGGCAGAGGTGGTAATCTACACCTGGCTTGGTTCCGTACGACCTCCAAAACAAACGGTGTGTACAGCCTTTTCGGACACAGTGTCTTCTAAGCAATATGTGTGTCGCAGTCATCAGAAAAAAGTGCCCGCGTGGCTCTCTGAGGAGAGCGAGGCCCAGATACGTTGCACTTCCCCTTCCTGACACCCTCAGAGGTGGGAAAAAAAAGTAAAAAAGAAGGCAGGTGCAGGTATCTGGGCCACCCGCTGCACTATGCAATGACCAGGTTGAACTGAGCGGAAGTACAAGACTTTAGGTGGATGGACGGCTGGTGAATGTGTGACGAGGAAAAAAATAGAGTGTTGAACGCTGCATTTATTTGTGTGAGTGTTTAAACATTGATTATGCTTCTGTCTCTACTGCTGCAAACATGCAGTTAAATGTTCGTCTTAACAAGAATGACATGTTTGGTGTAATTGCTTTTTATAAAATTCAAAATGTTGCATTTCACAGTCAAAACTATGTTAAAAAGGGTGGAGATACAGTATTCTGTTACTATTACAACCCTGTATAATAATACTGGATGACCCAAACTAAAAATATCAAGTGCCACCAATTTAAAAATAAATACCTGATGAATCAAAACACCTCATCACATTGATGCGAAAATCTAAATCCAACTTTGGCATATAAATCAGTCCTGTCTTTGATTTGTAACAATGTACACAGTGATACAAATACTCAGCCAACTGTTTCATGTTATGTTTCACTTCCCGATTGGTGCATTGCCTGTTTCATCTTACAATACTGTCTGACACAACCTCTAATACTGGAGAGGAAGGTTTTAGACGCTGTTCGACAATCTGACAAGCACTGACCTCTCCAGCCTCAATTAAGAAAAGAGCGGTGTCAGTTCTCTGAAACAGGGACTCATTCAATTACTAATCCCTTTCTGACTTAGACAAGAACATTCTTCAATAACATTGTTCTAAAAGTCATAATTTGAAAACAGAAGTTAGCATGGGAAAATATGTAGAGAGATAAGTTTCTAAAGAACACCCTGCAGTGCTTGTATTATATTTTTAAAAAGAAAGAAACCAAGATGCTTTATTGTTAAAAAAACAAACAATGGATGTCTTTAAACTTCAGTTTTGTTTTCAACCTGAACTTCTCTGATATCCATTTGAAATTCCCCAAATAAACCCAATAACCACAGTCAGCACAAAGTCAGCACAACCCAAAGACATTAAGCTATTGTCCAAAACATGCTTTGAGTTATTTTTAACCACACGCTGTAAAACTTGAGCATGTTTTCTCAATTCAAAATATGACCTGAATTGAGGTCTCAGTTTTGATTAATATGTATAGCGGTGCTCAGTCGGTGCTGTAGAAGTTTCTGCATGGTGCAATTTATTGTTTCTAATGTCATCCCTCCCTGGATGTTGGCCTCAGGGGTGAAGATGAGCTCTGTCTATCAGCTGTATAACTGCAGTAAACTCCTACAACAACGAAGAAGGTCAGAATAAATGACAGATCACCATCGATTGGAACTTTTAAGAACCCACAGTGATGCTGACTAGTATTTTCCTCTCAAACAAAAGGCCAGGGCTTTTAAATCACAGGCAGCACACTAACTCTTTTTTTATGCCGGAGTACGGGGAAAGACTATAGATCTTTTCCTTTGTACAACCACGAGGGTGAGTCTCAACGCTTGAAAGCTCTCCCTCAGCACTTCATTAGTTTTTTTTTTTTATGTAGCACAGAGGGAAGAGAAGAGCACCTGCATGCAGCAGCAGCAGCAGCAGCAGCAGTGTAGCCTGAGCTGAACTCAAAGTGTGTCACAGCATCCAGCTTACAGCCTCTCCAATTAACCAGCTTGTCACATTCATCAAAGAAATGTCAAAAGGCAAGGTTTGAATACTGCAAATGGCAGGCGTTTGCATATTTGTGACAGACGTGAATATTATTTCAGACGGCTTCGTCAATAACGCACTATTACCTGTCAACATCCTCTGACATACAAACGAATTACATATCAAGGGAAATCTTGAACGTTTTTACTGCAAAGCAAATCCAACATTTAAGCCCCCGGCATGGTGTCAAAAAAACAGTTGATGCAGCACAAACTGAGCTGCAGTCGGTTCTCCAAAGTTTCATTGTGATGTATCACTTACCTACATGCACCACCTACTGCTGTTTTAACACAGATTTACACAGTATTTACATAGTACTTTTTAATTTACAACATCATTGTTTTTTTATATTGTAACAGTGGACATGTTAATTTGTCATGGAAGGAAAAGCATAGATTGTATTTATCATACTGTTGTTTTTAAATTCACAATATGTCACATTATCACATTAAAATGTCTAAAAACAACTACATCATTGTTGTATATTTTGTTGAGTTGTGTACTTACATTATCCAACAATTGTTACCAACAATCTTCAAACTTGGAGTAATCCAAAATTTGATTTAAGTAAACAGAGCACTTCATTTCGTTGCCTGTGACTAACTTTCAGGCTAACACGAGTCAGGGGAGGAAGGAAGACAGCAAACAGGACTAAATGCAACATGAATAAAACTTAAAACATATACAACATCTGGATCCAAACACTATTTAGTAATCACTAATATTATCATTTACATTATGCATCTTTTTGCTATCTTCTGTTGAGACATGTAAAAAGCTCTTTTTCTGAATATGTTTTTAAGTATTAGGTTTTTCTGGGGTATTTATGACACCATACAGATGAATGTCCTAAAACACAGTGCATGTCAAAAAATCTTCCAGTGATACTCTACAATGAGCTCCACTCTGCTGCCTCAGCCTCGGGCCACCCTGCCTCAGCTGTCCAGGCTGGAGGGGCACCCCGATCTGCTGCTGGATCCCAGTGTGGCTGAAGCAGCTTTTGAAGTTTACTGATAATATCTGCTGATGTAATGCCATCTTAAGCAGGCCTTCGTTGAAGGAAAACCATTTAGTACTTGGAACAGTAGATAAAAATTCAATAAATAGCAACGCTGTGTATTTAATTACTTTATATACAGTCAATAACCATTCAAAACTCAAATGTCAGTTAGATTCTTATTTGAATGATAAATAAAGGACTAAAAAGATTGTTATTATCACCTATTTAATTTGATGCTGACAAACTGCCTTGTATAACAGGTTTCCACTGAACTTATATATGCACTCTGTCTATGGGCTCTCAATTCCTGCACAAGTATGAACCGTCTGAACTGAACATGACTGCCTTGTATAATTGAACTGATAACGATGTTTGCCTCTTTTTCTGTGTTTATGTGCTGCAAGAAGACTTTGACCAGGAAAGTTAAACAGCTGTCTCTGCTCACTGACCAAATCCAAGCACAAACTTAGAGACCTTTCACAAAAGGATGAAGTTGAAAAAGTATGATGGGTAAATATATTTAGTTGCTACAATTTTGGGGGGAAAGTAGCAAATGTACATGATATGAAGGAAATAATGGTAAAAAATTACAAAGCTTTATGGTTAGGCAAAGAATTTGTCTTTTTCAATGAAAACAGCTAAGTCTTGACTAATGTGTACTTACCGATGGTGATCTGACTGACGCAGCTGTAGAAGGTTCCTGAGGAGACATTGTAGCTGCTGCTGCTGGGCTCACGGTCTGCAAAAGGTGGAGAAATCAAACATGAGGCACACTGTGGTACCAGGCACACTCTTTTACTTACAGCAGCTAACAGGGGAAAAAAGGGCATTGACTTTATGGAACATTTAAAATAACTTTTGCAGTAGTTGCATTTATAACTGATGTGTTTGACAAGAACTGCAGTTCCAAATGTATCCACTGAGCCTTGTGCTTTTCCTGGGAACTAAAAGTGTTGACCCTGCAGCATAACAGAAAGGAAATCCCTAATCCTGCAATGCCCAGCTTCACACACCAAGCTACACAGGGATAAAAAATCCGATCAAACATAGCACTTTTCTCACTTAGCAAAACCAGCTATTTTTTGTTGTTGCGAAGTGACCACCAAAATACTTGTCCTTAGTAATTTTGCTATCAAGTAAACTGACTGATTTGAACTTGCCTGATTTGTATTTGCACTTATATATACACTTCAACAAGCATGTTTAAATAGATAAGCAGAGGGTGTTTGCTCTGGTTCTGATTGACAGTGAGAGGCTTTTCCCAAGTAATAGTCTGGACACACGAAGATCCATGTGGGCACATGAGACCCTCAGAAAGAGTAAAAAATCACAGGAAGTAAACCTAACACCAGCTGATCCAAGAGCTTCACCTTAATAATCTGTTCAGGGCTTATTTTAGTATGAGTGGGACTTATCACCTGAGCAGGAGCTTCAATTACCACCTGTCTAGAGCCCAGGGGGATGATGGAGTGTGCCCTCAGCATCATGGCCTCTCAATTGCAAATCTACAGCAGAGTCCTTGGAGTGTCATTGGAAGTTTCGGAAGTCTTGCACAACTACATCTGCTAGCACTCTGTTAATAAAGCAGACCCCAGCAGCATAATCTTTTGCCCTGAGCCAGGAGCTGGTATGCAGGTAATCCCCCAGGTTGGCAGAAACAACATCCAGAGAAGCTCCAGGAGAGATGTTTGCCACCTAGTTCTCCTTGTCTGCTGGTGACAATATGCAGCTGTATCCTCAAAATAACTTCCCCCTGACCACCACATCCATCCTCAAGTGATCAACAACATAAACTCGTAAACAAGACATTTTTAATTGAGCCAATTCTATCATCAGTAAAAGAAACTAATTCCGAGCAGCACAGTGATGTCATTATTAAGTCATATCTGGCTAAATTAATAAAAAAAAATTATTGTTTTTACAATAAGACATCTTTTGTCAATAGAAAACTACATACTGAAAGACAGGATGAATATGTTAGGTCACAAAAGGAATTCTCGTCAGTTTTTAAATACATAATAATAGGCAAAAGAAAACCAGTATTTACAATATTTTCATTAACTTGATTGCAAGTATTTGAAATTATTTCAATATAACATTATGCAATCTGGAACATGACTAGGATCATGTTATGGTCATTTAAGTATCTCTGTATAATCAGTTTAGTGTGTGTGTTTGTGGGCTCTCTTCCTCCGTATCAATTGTTTATTGCAAGGAGATCTCCGTTCTCTGTCATCTCTCCCTCATGCTATGGTCTTCACTTGTGACCCCTCACCCTCTCTCTTGCCCTCTGACCTCTCTGCTGCAGGATAGGACAGCAGTCTCCACAGCTGAGGGTTTACTGGATGGTTAAAAGAGCTCAGATACCCTGAGATAAGAAAACCTGGTTGTGAATGGTGTGGGAGACGGTCAGAGGATGACTTAAAGGCTCAAGATCAGATACTGTTCTGATAAAATGCCTTTCACAAGTGTTAAATACTGAACACAGGTCTTTCACATATTCATAAGAGGCAAAACGAAGGTGTATTTAATAACTTTAGTAAGTGTTATACACCATAAAGGCACACTGTACTCTAACCTTATGTAATCCAGAAAGATTTACCTCACTTATATAAATATGACCTTGGTTAGATTTAATTGAGAGTTCAAATATTTGTCCCTAAGATACAAATTAACAGCTAACAACATTGAAGAGTGGTTGAAGCAACAGCTTGCAGCTTGACTCAGGAGGCACTGAAAGTCAGGCACTTAGAATAAGCTAACCTAAGCTAACAGAATGCTTTACGGGATTTTTAAACCTGATACCAATGCTGACCTTAAGGCAGAAAAGAATCACTGATTACCAATATGTGCAACATAGTGAACTTATAACATGGTGAATTTTGTGCTGAACTTAATATCGACCCTTTCTATATTCATTGAGTGCCAATATGGCTTTGTAAAGGTATTCAGAAGGGTAATTTTGTAAACAAATAACTTACTGTATTAAAAAAAATTTAATATTGTTATACATGCCCATTTAAATAAATTTAAATAGCTAAAATAGTAAACATCAGTGCTCACACTACATTACACCATTACAAAATCACCAGAGGCATTATTTCTCACTGCATTTCATGTGCTGTAAAATATATATTTTTAAATATTGGTGCATATCAGAAAACATATAAGCCGATACAATATATCAGTGATAGGCCTATAACAGCTGATAATTCAGTCAGGCACTACTGAACACATAGTATGAATTGTGTCCTATTAGTGAACCATCAGTACAGTTAAATTAATGAAGGCAATTACCCAGAGTCTCATATATTGCATTGGTTTGCCTCCAGGCCTACCTTTTTTCAGTTAAAATCATGGTGCTTAGGGTTGGTAAGCTGATGTAACTTCAGGTATCCAGCCAAAGCCAGATCAATCAGATTGGACAATGGCAAAAAATGCTAATCATATCATCCACTTTTCTGCTCTGACCAGAAGTTTTTTCAATTCAATCTGCTCAGAGCCCTCCTGTTAAAACAACGCTGTGAACAGGACACACAAGGAGCATTTTGAACACTCACTGGCTGTAGAAAACAGCTGGAGACAGACGCCTCTCACTGCAAAACCTGCAATCTGCCTAATCAGGTCATTAGTCTACCGATTTATGGAAAGAGAAAGAGATCATCCACTGTGGCAGGACACTGCAATAAAATTTATAACCTGTGTAATGAGAATGAGCTCACAGGGAATTAAGCCTCAAAGTCAGCAAGAGAATGTTTGTTGCTGTTCTGCATACGTCAGTGTCTGCAAATCTGAAGTGCAGCCTTTACAACCATTAACCCTTTAATTAATGTGTTAATCATAATGAATGGTTTGCTTGGGTCAAGACCTTTAAATCTAATCAATCCACTGATTTAAGCTGACTGATTCTACAGAGTCTGACATCTTGACATGAAACAATGGTTTTATGTCCATAAAGCAGATGATCCAATGAGTGCTGCATGTGCTAACTATACAATCAGCACCAGGAGCGGGGCCAAGGTTGAAACCTTCAACTGGAAAATGCTGACAAAATCTGAATGAAGATTGTGCTATAGCATTGCCTTTATCTTGCTTCAAATTTTGTTAAAGATGTATTAAAAATATATATTTTAGGAACATATGTATTAAATGTTGCATTGCATAAATATGCAGAAGGGCTGTTTGTAGGGCTGGGTCAATTATTTTTTACCTGATACCTTAATATTGATATTGCATCATTACTGTAGGAGTATCTCCTGATGCTTTTACAAAATATAAACACAATGAGATTTTGGATTTTTTTACTAAGAATTATTGTCAGTAATGTGGATTTAATGATTAAGTGGGTAAAGGCAAATAATGAGCTAATAGCAAGAATAGTCTGTTAGTTTCTGAAAACTTCACTTTACTGTAATGCAGTTTTTAAAATCAGGGACAGACAAGGCTTATGCTGTGTTATGATATTACAGTATCTAAAATCTAAGACAGTATGTAGTCTCATAACTCCATTTCCATATAGAATTGAAATCTTGCCCAGCACTAAGTGTAGCTTTAAGATGCCTGAAATTAGGTCAGAGCTATATAATAAACAATATTTACATAAAAATTAAAGGAAATAAAATGAGTCAAGTTATTCTTAAATCCATTTTTTGCAGCCTCAGTTACACTTAATGTGACCAACTTTTACACAAAAGCTTTAGGTGCAGTGCAGTGTGATGTATTTCAGCTTCTGTCAACCAGGATGCACATTAACACACTCGTGTCACATTCATTGCCATCGTGGAGAAGCAGTTACTCAACAGCAATGTACAGGAGAGTTTGCACTACTGAATTTAGTCAGTCATTTGATAAGAAGCTTTACTGCTTTACTGGCACAGGTTCTGTGGCCAGTTAGAAAGGCCTGCTTTGGAGCTTTTATTTATCTAGGGAGAAAGAGGTTAAATTACTAACCTGTCTCTGCTTTAGAGGAGACTCTCTGAAGCACTGCAGTGAAGGTACCACCTAAAATTTTTGCACTAGACTAAGAAGTGAATACAAATTTTTCTGTGAATTTTGCATAAGAGAAAACTTTTTTTTAGAAAACACTTGTCTCCTTATTCTCTAATCTAACCCCTACAGCCACATCAAAGAAGAGCAGCTGCAGCACAGCATGGTCATTTGTCACAGACTGAGTCTTTTCAGTGCAGGCACTCATTTTTGCCGCTATGTTTAGAGATAAAGATGCAAGTAACATTTATTACCTGCTATGGCAAGTCAGTATTTGGACAAATCATAATAGCACCCGAGCAGCCTCTTGCGACATTCATAGTTTATCACCAGCATTGCTTTGAACAGATTTAACATCACTGTGTACATGTGTATCGTCTTTACCATCATGGTCATTATCTGTCTGAGTACTGCAAACATTTTTTTAAGCTTCTATCATCCAGAAGTGAATTCTATCAACATCACGAGCTGATGTCTGCTGTTTTCTGGTGAGCAGCAGACAGGAAGCCATGGAAAGCCAACTGTGATGCAGCAGCAAGATTTTGTCTATAGGCAACTGTAACTTAAAATAAAGACTGTGCATGTATGTGTGTGTGGGTTTGTTTGTGTGTGTGTGTGCTTAAAACACAAGTCATGGATGATTGCTAATAATTTTATGTCAGCCATGGTCTGTTCAACGGTATTCACGGCAACAAATGTTCCACATTTCGCACATAAATTAAAAACTTTCATGGTTGTCCAGGGGGCTCTAACTGACAAGGATCCTGGTGGCCCTCATACACGAATTTGAAAGCCTCTTAACTCACAGGCTGGCGGGTGTTATTTATAAGTTTTGTCATTCATTCTTTATAAGTCCAAATCTTGAGTTGTTTCCAGTAGTTATGTGGAGCACCACGCCCTCATTTCCTTCAACACTCAATGGGGGAAAAGGGCAATTAATAAGTGATTTAAAATGAGAATGCCATCATATCAGCGACACAAGAGATGACATCGTAGGAAAAGTCATGACACTCTTAAAGTATTCCCCTTATGCCTCATTTAGTCTTAAATGCTGCATAGGATGCCTGTACCTGCGGATCCGGATGAGAGGCGCGTCGCGATGGCGCGGCGGGGACTGCGCGGACTCCCCGGACAAACCCGCAGCACCTCGTCCTGACATTGCAAACAGATGACCTGGTTCTCCTGGTTTTCTCCCACCTTGCTGCAGCCCATGTGCTCACCTCCCGCCTGGATCTTCATACCTTTATTGATCTGACGGACCAGTCGCATGTCTGCTCCTGTCTCATGCTCCAACATCCTCGTCACCGGCGGCGGCCACACACATTACGCATGGCTCCGCCGTGTGAAGGCAACAACTTTTCCTGTACCTAAAGCATCCTGAACTCCACCCACTGCACTTGAATTGAAGACCTATTTATTCAAATCTGCTCTCCGCAACTGCTCACCTCCGTCCCATCATGTCAGCCTCTCTGGGCTCATGTCGCCGTGGATGTTGCAGTCTTTACGCACGACTGCAGGCGTGGCTGCCTCACGTGGTTGCTGAGGTCGCAGTGTCAGTTTCCTGCTGGAATATTATTGGTACCAAGTAAGAGGTCGTTAATTAATTTACAATTAATTTACTTATCACCAGGGAAACTCTGTAAGGTCAAAAAAGTTTTTAATTGTAACACCAATTAATACAATTTCAACTGAGTTCTTTTACGTCTTTTAAATTTGCTAAATTTGCAGGGGTGTGATGTAAGCAGCCCTAATAAAAAACATATACTCCCGTCATTGTAACAAAGTTGTATGTTTTCTTACTCGTACTTGCTGAGTATTTTAAATAATGTGTTTATTTTTTCCCCCAATAATTATCCTTAACAAATGATTCTGTGAGAATGGAGCGAAAAGAGGAGCCAAACCAGCAGCTGCAGAAGACAAGAGGCCGCCAGTGTGGTGAGACAGAGTTCAAAATGGTCCAAACTGAAAACATGCATGCAGGGCACAGAATTAGCACCAGCCACCAGCCAGATGCTGGGAAATTATGCAAATACATAAAAAATAATATATAATGGAGCAAATGAGAATATATATATATGTGTGTATATATATGTGTGTGTGTATATCTATCTATCTATCTATCTATCTATCTATCTATCTATCTATCTATTATATTATATTATATTATATTATATTACATTATTATATTTTCTATATTTTATTATATTATATAAAAGACAGCCACCATCATCCCTGTGCCTAATAAGTCTGCAGTGTCTGATCTAAATGACTACCGCCCTGTGGCCCTCACCCCCATCCTGATGAAGTGCTTTGAGAAACTGGTTCTCTAGCACATAAAGAACAACACCTCTGCCAGTCTGGACACCAGTTTGCATTCAGAACTAACAGATCCACAGAGGATGCCATCTCCACTGCTCTCCACTCAGTCTTCACTCACCT